>JAZHYW010015369.1:0-95451 GCA_037355805.1 Ixodes ricinus
AGAGATATGAAGTTGTTAGGGGAATGTGGAAAGGAGTCATGGTTCCGGGGTCGGCATTTGGCAATGCGGTATTATGCACGGAATCTGAGGTCTAAGTTCTAGTCAAGCTTAGAGACTCGGCAGAGGAGCATGGGCAGACTGGCACTGGGGGCGCATGGGAATACACCAAATGAAGGAGTGCAGGGAAACATGGGCTGGGCATCTTTCGAGAGAGAAGAGGAAAAACTTTATGAGGCTAGAGGGGCAATCAGTAATAGCGAGTTCGTTTCACACGCACTGGCACCGTTCGAGTTCTCTCCCAGAATGCATCGCACTCGCAGAGTGTTGCACGGAGAACTGGTCTCAAACGAACTCGCCGAATGTACCGAGTGCAGAAGACTGATGCTGCCGCCATCTATGTTGTAGAAAAGGTACCGACCTCAAACCGAAACTAGCGCCTTTCTGTTCGGAGTGATGGGTGGGGATGCGAGAGTGCATTCACTACCAACGTTTATCTACAAACGTTGAACGCTGCAACCTGTAGTTTATAGTTGCGATGACTTCAAGGAACTCCGCTGCCGTAGAGATAGTTACAGACGGCGTAAATTTCCGCACCCAGCTGTCTACAAAGCAGCTGTTGCGATCTTTCAATTCTTATAACCGTTTACACCGAAGAAAACTGATGAAGCTGTCCGAGCAGAAGCTTGATCCGTTTGAGCATGGTATTATGCGTGAACCACTGAAATGGTACGGATTAAAACTAGTCTGTTGGAATATCCAGCAAAACGTTTCGTGGGACTTTCGATTTTGATCGTCATTACAGGCGGATCAGATATTAGCCTTGGTGAGGGCGCTCGAGAACGAGAGCTTTCTCGAACAAAATACGACGGTGCAAGTTGGCTGACGTAGGTAAATGTTAAACATGATGATGTTGCCGAAGCCTCGGGTAGAGTCACTATGTTTAGCTTTCTCTGATGCTTATGGGGCAGTCAGAGGATTCTGCTGGAAGAGGTTTGTCAACAAATGTTCAATTTTTCACCCGCACACGGATGGTGATAAACATATCGGAAGCCGCTGATGCGTTTGTTCTGAGCATTTCTTGACGCACTGGTATATTTCAGCGTCTGTACGGCAGCAGAGCGACTTAAAACCTGCAAATAAAGCACGGGATGTCAATAGACCATTTGCTGTCTTACCCAAGCATCAAGAGAATGCGCGGGATTTGTGTTCCACGCGCCACACGCGCACGCCTTTCCTGTATAAATGATTCGTAAGTACGTAACCCAAAGAAAGCATTGATCGAACGCGCGTGCAAGGATGCCATTTCGCTTAGGTTTTTGCTGGAGAAAGTTACTACGCTGGGGCCAGCACGTGCGGCGCGTGGAACACCAATCCCTGCAGTTCTCCTTGATGCTTCGGGTCAAGCGCGAGACACATGCGCGTCCAAACCGTCCGATTCGGCGTGCGAACCGCCGGAACGACGTCCGAGGGCGAGGGTTTTCGTCGCAGCGGAGCGTCGGACGGGGCCTCCGTCCGGCGCCGGCGTGCGTCCAACTTGCCAGATATCGCCGCACGGCTGTGCGATTTTCGGAAGGCCGCAGCCAATGGCAGCACGGATGGCGCGAAGGTCATGTTGTCACGTGGCTTTCGGACCGATCGGGCGAGGAGGCGCTTCGTGGTTCGGGCAGTTCGGGGAAGCGGATATCCCCCGTCGCCTACACGCACACATGTGGCGGTGCGCGGTGAAGGAGATGGACGCCATCGAGTTTTCTCGCCGCGCAAAACAAGCTGCTGATCTCGCGCGCCATAGCAAGCCGGCCTTCGGGGACCGATCGAGGCCGTCGAAACCCGAATGTACTCCGTTTCACCTTACGATGGAGAGCAGCGTACGCTACAGGCCATTCCTATGCCGTGTGAGTGTCACGTCAACTTCGGGAGAGACGCAGCAATGCGCGGTGTGCGTAGTCACGTGATTTGTACGCAGTGCTCGCTTCGCTGGGATGGCTCCTAAGGTCCGCTGCGGTCCATCGCGATTAAGTGATGTTGAGCAGAAAAGTAACCTCACGGAAAATCTCTACACACGCACACTTTAATAGAATGTAATAAAAATATTATGTTTGTTTTAAAGTCAGAAAACCAAGAAGGGCGAGGGTAGTATTTTAGTTTTTCTAGGCTAGGTGGCGCGAGCTACCGACCCTTATAAATATAGCCATTAGCATTCATCCATCCATTCGGTAGAGGGATACCCAAAACTGGGCGGAGCTGAACGGAGCGACGCAACGACGCGTCGGAAGCCATGTGTCGCGAACCGTCCTGGTGCGGCGATTCGGAGCAGCCATCTTCCCGACAGTTCGCACGCCGGACCGGACAGTTTTGACGCGCATGTGTTTCGCGCTTAAGACAGCAACCGGTCTATTGCTTCCTTCGCGAAATAGCAGACGCTCGCTACAATCTCAAGCTCGCGTTTGATTCCGTTGCCCGCGGGACGCGATTTCTATCAGAAAATCTACTTTTTTTTCCCTTTCCGGTTCCGCGGCATCATGCGTGGCAGACGGGCCCCCGTCGTCTGCTCCGCTTTCTCGCCGGCCTCGCCGGAGCGAGGCATGACGGGATTGCATTTTGGCGCACGCCCGATTTTCGTCGGTTGCAGCGAGTGCGTGCACGCGTGGGGGTGCCGCCGCTGAAACGAACCCGGAGAGTGCAACCACTCGTGGAGTGCGCCTGCCGAAATCGAACTCGCTTTACGCCGCAGTGAGGGCACGCGTGGACACGGAGTGCCGTGAAACGAACTCGCTATAAGTTGAAATCTGGATGAAGACTGGACACAATTAAGGATACACGATAAGCGAGAAGGGAATGTAAGCATCTGTACATGAAAAGTTTAAACACTAAATGGACAAACCGAAGACCAAAATTCAAAAACCAACCGCCAAGTGTGGGTGCAGAACAGACTACTTCCATGAAAAGGGAAGTCAAAGAAGCCGAGAGAAAGATGTGGGAGGAAAGAATGCAGGGAAAATCAGCTTTAGAACAGGAAATAAGTGAGGAAGATTGGTATGATAATTCACGGGGAGTTCGTTTTTATTCGAGGCTATATTATTTTTAGTATTGTTTTTTTTTTGTGACACCCTGTACTTTGCATTACTGACTGGAACAAACTACCCGACCATGTTGCTACTGAGCGATATCCCATTTCATTTAAAAACAAGTGTATCAATTTGTGTAACTGTGAACCTTGATTTGTGAAACTGCATCATAACAATAACATGCTAATAAGCAAGTTTTTGTGTGTGATTTTTACTTGTTGGTGTCTAATTTTTATGTTCAATTACTTTGTTTTATTTTTTAATCCCCCTCATGTAATGCCTTTGAGGTGAATAAAATTAAATGAAATTAATGCCTCTGCTTCATTTATTCAATTGTCACTGTAGTTCATTTTATCTGGTCCCACTACTTCGATTATTGCCATTCCATAGGGATTTTTAGTTTATCGCTTAAAAAATAACTCATCTGTCTCAAGATACAACTTTCTTGTATATCACTACAATTTTGTATACGGTTATATTAATTTTTCCTGCATCCTAAAATTTGTTCTTTAAATCACTCGGCGTTCAAAGCTCTCATGTTAGCTCATAAAAAATAAATGGTGCGAAAACCTCGCGTTTCTACGACGTAAAAGCTACGCGCGAGGCCTCAACGCGCGCGCAGAACCAGTAAAAAAACACAAAAACATAAATAACACATTTTTCCGAAGTCAGTACATTTTTTTTTTCGTTTTTAGTAGTTCGACTAACTGTGAATCCGTTTTCACACGGTGTAGGAGCCACGGACGTCAGCCTGCTGCCGTGACGTCACTGGAGGCGTGTGCTGGCCATATACGGCTCTGGTGCTGGTCTTCTCGTCTACGTGGTGTTGACTGGCGCCGCCGCGTGCCCCGCTGTCCGCCTCCGTTGCGCAGTAGCCAAGTCTGACGCTGCACCGGAGCCGCTTGATAGCGCCTCTCATTTTGTGCGCATAAGCTCACATTACGTATATCCTGGCATAGCCGAACTAAGCCAGGCTCCCGAAGCAAGCGGCGTTCATTGAAAGCTCGTCGAGGGCGCTCTTCAAAAGTTACGTCACGATGACGCCTGATTGACGCCACGGTGACGTCAATATGCTAATCACCCACTCCGGCTTTTCGCGCTTCCACCGCCGTGTTTACAACTGGCGCTCTTACCACGCTCAAGCGCTGGGTTCGTGTTTTTACCGCTGCAAATCTACCGCTAATATCGCTCGGCGGCTTGTGCTCGGCCGGCTCGGCTGCGTTGGTTATCAACGGTCGTCGGCGCGCCGGGCGCCGGGTGAACGTCTGCGCGTTTGTTGTCAAGTGCTCCGCTTCCGATTTCTCCCGTTCTGCGGAAGGTGGCTTGCTTGGATCGGCGTACATAGAGCATAAATTTGAGCTTTAACACTCGCGTGTTCTCCAAAGGGGATGCCTTGGCGTTACTGTGCGAAATGCGAACTACGAACTTGGCGTTCTTCCTATTCCCGGAAGGATTTCCAAAGCGAGAGGTAGGTTTGGTTTCGTCTGGTTCTATTTGCTCCAACTCTATCCGGGAATGGAACTTGCGCGCTTTGCTCTTTCAGCGGCGCAAGAAGTGAGTAATACCCCGGTCAGACGGCGTGCTAAAGATCCTTTTCACTAAGCTACTTTATAAAATCGGCGAACCAGCGCACGCCGTAGAGCACGTGCGCACTCCACATCGCCAGACACGGACAGTGGAACGCTGTCCGTGTCTGGCGGTGCCAAACAGCAGTTTTGGCACTGCACAATACGATGAAGGCATGTTCGGTGCAGTCGCTGTTCCAACAGGCACTTGTCTGGAATATCTGGAAAAGTACTTTATGATACGTATTCCAGCTCTTATCTACAAAGATTGTGGAAGAATCTCTGCTTTGGCAGAGAACTCTGTAGACCCTCTGTTCAGCTGGCTGTAAGGAGAGGGTTCTCCGAATGTTCTGCCACCAACGACTCCTTTGGCATTTACGCCTGCTGAACAGAGAGCTCCAGAAACTCGGCTGAAGAGAACAGCAGCTGCCAGGAAAGCACAAAAGTTGTGAGGTGCATGCATGATGCACATAATAAATAAAAAAGCTCTTGTTTTTTGCTGGTATTTAGAGGGCATCTTTGATCGTATTTCGTGCTGAAAGAGTTTTGCAAATATATTGTTATCTCGTGTTTTGTGTTGTCCACTATATCTTCCTGTATTTTGTTGTGTCTACATATGATGTGAATTACCGTTCTCGATTTCTTGTACAAATGTGTGAAAATAATAAATCATGAATGAAATGTACATGCGTTCATCCTCGTTTCCGCCTCATGGCAGAAGCAGCTATTTGAAGTTGCCTTGCTGTGATAAGCAACCAATCTAAATCAATGCTTCAGTGCATGTTGGAGCGGGAAAAGAAACGAGAAAAGAAGGAAGAGGATAAAGGGGAGGGGGGGGAGGGTAAGCGGCGAACGCGCCCGCCGGCGTAACGCCGGCGGAGCCGCGCGCGCCGTGCGCCGTGAGGACAATTTGCACCATCTATGGGCACGTGTATCGCCTGAAGATAGCGTACGGACTCCCTTACCACGTCAGTGGTCACGTGACGTGACCACTGACGTCACTCCTCTCCCGGATTTCTCTGGAAGCAGTTTTCGCTCGCGGAACAATCCGTAAAATTTTTTGTTTCGTATTTATAACTTCCGCATGCCGGAAAGGGTGAATTCATGTGGAATCACCTGAACGAGCTAGAAACAGCCAGCACACCGGCACTGGGCGGAGGGGGTGTTCAAGAAAAGTTTTCGATGGAAAGGAAGGTTGAGGAGGAGGAAGCAGACGGAATGCTGGAGAAGAAAGGAGGAAACCTCCTCCTCTCTTCAGCGTTGTCTGCTTCCTCCTCCCCACGAGAAAGAAAAGGCTCACTCTGTGGGATTTTTGAGTGGCTTCGAGGAGAATACAACAAAATCAACTGCTTCCTCGGCCCCCCCCCCCCCCCCCCCAAAAAAAAAAAAAGTATGGCTAACACACGCGTGTAAAAAAAGATTTACACGAAAATATAATTTAGCACAATATTGATGGCGCGAGACGCGATTTAGTCCGTAGTCACCTCCTTTCCACTTTTTTCTCTCTCGGCATTTCGGGAACCTTCACGTCGAGGTGGAAAGGGTGAATTACCATCTCCTTGAGCGATTGATAATTTCGCGACGTCATGGACTTTGCGCACAGAATTTAAAATAAATCTCCCGCTGTCAATATTGCTGCAAAAATATTTTTCCGCCCAAAATTATTTTTTTTGACACAAGTGTCCCAACCAGTTTTAAAAAAATGCACGCTCCCCCCCCCCCTGCTCCCCCTCCCCACAAGGTTTGGGAGGGTCAACCGCCTTCCCCTGGTTGGCTACTGCAAAAATTCAGGCTCCTCAGGCAGAGGTCAATATTTTCAACTTTTGGCATTGAAACAAATGGCATTGAAAGGTGTGCATTTCTACCCAAAGAATGTTAGGAAATAAGTTCCATCGTTAACAGATTCTAAAACATGGTGCCTGGTGTGTGTGGTGAAATATAGTGTGGGTCTCCGATTTTTGGCCTATAAAAGACTATGTACAGTATTTAGTTCGAGCAATAGGCAACATTCTATGCTTCACAAATCAGGGGCCCACCGTGGGATCTCCATATCCAGCATGCACACGTTCCTCGCTTTGGAAAGCGAGTAAATCTCACGCAGTAGGCACAAACGCAGAAAATGGCACTAGCCAAGGCTTTTTTTTATTGGAATGGTAGATAGGCCAACTTATCTTCTTTAAAAAAATAGAGCGTAAAATCATTTCGCACTAACTACCTTCTCGGCAACTGCACCGTTTGAGCAATAGGGTTCTAAAAATAACGGAATTGCACTTAGCACCGTCCTTTACTTCAGTAAAAATCTACAACAACATTTCTTTTGAGAGTCTGTGCGAAACTTTGTTCAAACTTCCTTTACGAACTGCATTTACCATCACTCTTAAAAATGTGTCGATATTGACCCGTATTCCTTGGTTAAACAACTTCAGCCTGTTAGTGGGGAACCTACGACTGGAGGCACAATGCGATAGTCGTAGCGAGATACGTCGTGGGAGGTTAAACGACTGTACATGCCTTGGCTGGAAAAGATGTCCGCATAATTTTGCATGCATAAAAACACATAAAAGCTTTGAGCACAACGTAAAAAGAACAATTTTGGCAGCATCAAAAATAACGGATTCTGAAAACCACTCGCACTCAGTCGTACCACTGCTCGCGCTCCATTTGGCAAAACATACGTGCATCTCCTCTCGCGGGTGTCCGGCCGTGCTCGGAGCTGCTCGACGACAAACAACGCAATTAGACACGCGTCCTTCTCTGGGCTCGGCGCATGCACGTCGCAGAACTGCGTGGAAGGAAAGGAGGATGTTGCGGCGCTGCTTCCCGAAGCAAGTCCTCCGTGCTCGTCCAACTGCACCCTCCGGCACGATTTGCTGCCTCGTCCACACCACTTTGCCTTGCACGGTAACCCGAGGCATCCCCCTCCCTGACACTTGTGCAGGCGGTTGGAGCCGCTAGGAGAGCAGCCCCTAGGAGAGCAGTTACTAAGAAAGCAGCCGCTAGGAGGGCAACCGCTAGGAGAGCAGCCGCTAGGACAGCAGCCGCTAGGACAGCAGCCGCTAGGACAGCAGCCGCTAGGACAGCAGCCGCTAGGAGAGCAGCCGCTAGGAGAGCAGCCACTAGGAGAGCAGCCACTAGGAGAGCAGCCGCTAGGAGAGGGCAGCCGCTAGGAGAGCAGCCGCTAGGAGAGCAGCCGCTAGGAGAGCAGCCGTTAGGAGGGCAGCCATTAGGGGAGCAGCCGTTAGGGGAGCAGCCGTTAGGGGAGCAGCCACTAGGAGAGCAGCCACTAGGAGAGCAGCCACTAGGAGAGCAACCACTAGGAGAGCAGCCACCAGGAAAGCAGCCACTAGGAGAGCAGCCACTAGGAGAGCAGCCACTAGATGAGCAGCCACTAGATGAGCAGCTGTTAGGAGAGTGCCAGCTCTGGATCCACCTGGGACATGACTCCTCCCACCAGGTGGAGGCTCCCGGTCACCAGCACCTGCAATGCCGTCTGCCGTCAAGACAAGGCATCTTCGCCACCCGTCCCCGGAAGTGCGGTCAAAGGTCGGCTATTGTTCTGTGCCGGCAAGTGAGACCGTTGCCGCCGGCCGGGGGACCTTCAGGGCTCGTGCCAAAGAACTGGGTGTCGGTCGCATCATCCGAGTTCCTATACTACAAAGTGTGCTAGAGGAACCGATCGGGGTTTCTTTTGCAACACAGAAATAGACCGCACGTCACAGAAAGGAAGCACAGCATTGATGGCAAGGAGACATTTCCAAGAACCAGTTGGCGATCTCATGGCAGACTGAAACAGAGAAGGAGTAGCCGAGGGGGAGACTATTAGAGCGAAAGTGTAGGGCGAGCCACAGCACGAAAACTGAAACGGAGACAAAGATCCGGGACGCCCTCCGAAACACACTCGCGGCATCATGCCTGCTCCATCTAGTTCAAACCTTCTTGCTGCGCAAGCCGCTATTTTGCCGTTGCAGCTGTCCGTCATTCTTCTCTTCAATCTCTCACAGACTAGTGTTTCTGGCCATCGCCGCCCAATTGAGGGAGACTGAGGGAGGAACTCAATTAACAATAGAAATGTGGTTGGGTCAATTCACAACTATTAAATAAAGCTTGAACAGAACCAAAATAACAAGGATCAGGTGGAAGTGCTTGCGTCGTCCACTCCTTCCACTCTGCCCTCGCACTTGTGGTGCTGTTTAAGCTTTTCCTGCTGGCAGCCCGGGAATCGCAAAGTAAGTCCATGTGGTCACCTGCATGTGGTAGGGGGTGTGGCACGCTGTGCGGCCAATGCCTCTCGCCGGAGCCACCGCATGACCTCCGAAATGCAGGGAAAGACAAAGCAAGAGTCCTCTGGCACGGGACCCTCCTCCTCCCCATCCTCCTCCTGCTGGCTGGACAACAGGTGGCACCAGATGCGCATGTTGGACAGGCACCGGGCAGTTTCCGTGCACCGCTCCACCGTGAAGTTGCTCTGGTCTGCGTGCACCACGACACCCCACGGACACACTTGGAGAACACCAATGTGTTTGACACCCCTTGGAGTTGGTCGCATCGATAAATGGCTGCATCATTGCCGGCGCAGTGGGTTCCAATCTCAAACTCTGCAGACATTATTCCACGATGAATATACAGTATGCACCTTCCCGTTAATGCATTTCCTTAACAATCTTGGGTTTCAAATATTTCATGAACACCGAAATTCGTGACCCGGATTTGAATGTTCTAAACCAAGTATGAATAGGATATTATTGTACCTTCTCCCGTATCTGAAACAGAATATAAATAAAATAGAAGCTGAATGTTCCAGCAAACTATAAATAACCAGAGGAAGAGTAAAGACAGAAGTAAAAGTCCCCTTGGGGGCCGCCATTTCTGGGTGAAGGCAGGGTGCTGCAGCACGCGTCCACTTTCACCCTTGCCGCAGTGCCCGAAACTCGTCTGCAACCCGCGCATTTACCGCATCTTCACATATTTATTTTGTGCCCCAGTTTCCAGCTGGTGACAACCCATAACCTATAGTCGGTGACAGGTCAAGAATGAAGTGGAAGCTGCTCCCACCTTTACCACTTTAGTAGAGCGAATGCTGGAGAGGAGGCAAACTCCTCTCCACCCTTCACTCCGTTGAAGTGGAAAGGGGTTGGAGGAGCTTCCACTTCGTTCTTGACCTGTCAGTGCTGACTATTCGCGACTCCAGCAAAACGGACGCCACCAAGCGGGAAAACCGGCAACCAGCCGGAACAGGTCACTTTGCACCTCTCCGCGTCTCTGGCTGCTTTCGCGGACACGTGTTGTCGGCGTGGTGGCGAACAATGTAAATTGTTGAAGGTCCGAATATTTCCTAAGTTTGCCTGAGTGTTCATTAGTTTGGTGAAGCCTCAGTAGATTGTTTCCTTCCATCACGTGTTTGAAAGCCCGTTTACTCCACAACACACGGTCGTGTGTTTTCGATTTCTTGGATGGGGGGAGAAATCACGGAAAAACATTTTCGATTTCTTGTCTGTTTCGAATCATATTCAAAGTGACGACTACTTGGTAACCGATAAGTGGTTTCTTTATAACGACGTAGAATAGTGGACTGAGGACGATAGACGAGGTGTTTTACTGGAGCGAACACCATTGTTGCAGTCAAGTGAATGGGAAGGTTCGATAGCTGCTTTTCTTGAGTGTAGTTGCGTTCGATTAGCTTCAAGATTGAGCCACCCATGCCTGTCGGTGCGTTGGCTATTCATCTTGGCTGCTTTTCGCCAAAAAGCCTTTGGACCACACCGAAGGAGTTGGCCCGATTTTGCAATTACTTGATTCCGGAAGACCTGCTCGCTGCATACGATTAATGAGGAAATTACTTTCAAAAGGTGGGGGACGCGTCTCGCAAAGTTAGAGGCTGTCACGACATTATGGTTTATCGCGCCTCCAAAATTTATATTATACCCCGTCGAAGCCAGCAGCAATATATTGCTCAGGTTGTCCGGCCATAAAAAATACTCATTTTCTCTGTTGAGGATTCGAAGTCAAGTTCAATGCAGAAAGGTTCTGCGTGAATCTCCGGTAAAGACTCTCTGCAGTTTGTCCGCATTCGTCTCCGTGCTGCCGGCTAGAACCATTCTGCTGAGTTTAAGTGGTATCTCTGTCTGTCAAATATACTTCTATTCAGCAGTTCACCTAATAGCTAGTCAACTAAGCTCATATTTCAACCCGAAGAATATACTAATATCGCTTTAGTGGGACATAGTATGTATGCACAAAAGCTCGATTTTGGATATCAGGCAAGTTGCCAGCCTTTTAGACAGACAAGTTGCATGGTCGAAGCATGCGAGTTAGCTGAAAATTACTCTCGGTGGAACAATTGTGTAGTCATCGCCGCTTTACTTAGCTGATCAAAATTTATTAGAATCTATTACCGTCTCTATGAAGCCCATAGTTTCGGTTTTGAACGAAATCTCTGAAACAAAAGTTTGACATAAAAAGAACAAAAAGCACCGGGAATACAATACTATGCTATGCAAGTTTATGTGCACCGGCTACACTTAACCATTGCAGTTCAAATACCTATAAAATAGGGCATTAAACAAAAGAAAATTTGTTAAATCTTATGCGCCACCCGTTCAGGCAGCCCGGCCGAGCCGAAGCAAGATGTTCCTAGCCGCCATGTTTGTTAGGTGGCGGTGCCCCCTATAGGTCGCTGAAGTCGTGAATAGTAATGCTGCGAACTGCCGCGAAATCCCGGTGATAGCGTGACAACAGAAGTGAACGCGGCAAATGCCTCCGCCGCTCGCTCTGGAGCGGTCGCTGGTTGGGATGCCACAGCACAGCAGGCTGCTCGCCTTTTTCAAAGGTCCTTCGGCAGCCAACTGCTGGGATTGTGACAACCAGCAACATTAAAAAACCTCTGACACGCAAAAAAAATTTTTTTTTTTAATGTTAGGCGTTGAAATGGCATATTAGGACATTACAAAAAAAATTTTTCACTATAGAGTTGCGTAGCTTTTTATAAAAAATAGAAATACGAGGCCCAATTCAAAGTTCTCGCCAGTGCACTGTGACGTAACAGTGTACCGCAAGGTGTCGGGGCGGTCAGAAGGGAGGCATCGACTTACGTCACTAAAAGTGGGTTTGCCGGAAGTCACTCGAGTTTCACTCCTCGTGCTCTCCGCGACCGTGCCTAATGGCGAATTCCAATGGGCGTTATGGAGCGCGCCGGGATCAGTTGACCAGGTCCGGAATGGAGCACACGATCCGAACAGGGTCGCACCACCTACGGATCCCCAGTGGAATATGACCACTGCTCCGGGATCGGCGGATGCCTTCCCGTCATTCACCTGCCCGGGAATCCCTTTCCGCCGCCGCCGCAATCATTTCGAAGACGTTTTCGCAATCGCGGCGGTAACACGTGTTCGACGCACGAGCGTCAGGAATGGCTCAGGAGCTTCTAGCAAAGATTGCCGGAATGCCGGAAGCTTCTCGAGCAACTTGACGACGAAGTGTCGTCAAGCAGCAGCAGCAGTAAGGCGGGCGGTACAGGCGGCACCTCCCGAGCGGTCATTACGAATTCTTTTGAGGCGAGATGGGCGAGATCAGGCGGGATGCCCCACGAGAAAGGAAGTCACGTGTGTGCGCCGAGGGCTGGCCCGGTTGGCTTCCGGTTGAATCCGCCGAAATCGGCGGAGCGACTTTCTCAGATCCAGATCGAGATCTGGAGCGGGAGCTAATCCAAAACGACCAGTGGAACACATCCGTCTCGATCCCGATCGCCCAGTGAAATAGGATCGTTCCAGAAAAGTCGATCCCGGCGCACTCCAAAATGACCAATAAAATTCGCCATTAGACTTTTTAAAATTTTTTTTATTCTGCTCTTTGTACGAGCGATTGTAGAAAACGAAGTTTCAGTTCCACTAGCTCTTTATCGCTGCACCGTCGGTTAGTTTGCGTGCTGTAAAAGTTGAGGACGAAGAGTCAGTGGATCGACATGATGGAGGTCAATGATGAAAGCGTTGCGAGTACAAGCCAGTGTAAGAGTGCATGCCGTCAGTCAGATAATACAGAGCTATACTGGGCACAAAACAAGCTATCAAGTTTTGAAAAAAAATTTTTAGAACGCTTGCAGAAGTTTGGATTGCTAGCATACGACACGCCCGATCGCATTGCTGAAGGTTCAGACACCGAGGTCGTTGAATCATCGGATACTCTCCAGGCTGAAGATGCCTGCCGCCTAAAGAATACGAACTGGTGAGTGTACCAGGTACAAGTAAACGTCAAGCATAAAGTATGTGTTTTGTCTAGAAGATGAATAGAACTTGTTTACTAGGTGCACATGCAGCCGATGCGTCGTGATGTCTTAATTCAAGCCTCTTGAGTGCCGCTGCTGCAGGGAGATGGGCAGGAAACTTACAGACCTGCAGTTGAGGTCTCACACCGAGACCTGTGAGTTTTAGTAAACTTCGCCTAGGGTTGTAATCTTCATCACCAAAAGTGCATCGAGCATATCCATCGCCTACCCACGGATTCTAATAGCTGTCCTGCGGGAACCGCAGTCAGCCACCGGTCCATCTCTTGTATGTCTCTCGGAAATGCATGCAGTGTGATCTCCTCTTCAGTTGCTGAAATACCGGGACAGTCCCTCACACAGCACCTTCTAGGCATTGTAGTTGATCACGTCAATTCACCTTGTCTGCTTGGATCGCTCGTAACAGTGCGGAGAATAACAAAAATATTTAAAAAATAGTACAGCGCTAGTAGGCACGAGGGATACAACTCACGTGACTTCCGGCGATGCCTCCCTTCTGACCGCCCCGACACCTTGCAGTACACTGTTACGTCACAATGCACTGGCGGGAGCTTTGAATTGGGCCTCGTATTTCTATTTTTTATAAAAAAAACTATGCAACTCTAGAGTGAAAAAAATTTTTTGTAACGTCCTAATATGCCATTTCAACGCCTAGCATGAAAAAAAAATTTTTTTTGCCGTGTCAGAGGCTTTTAAAGGCTGGTTCGCACGCTCCCGGCTGCTTACGACCGGGTGCCTTACAACCTTAGGCAATCTCTGACGATGAGAGAATACTAAGCATTTCCGTACGTTTTCTGTTGTTTTCGCGCATCATTCTATCTTTCTCGGATCGAAAAGCTTTTGACAATGTTATAAACAACCATTTCTCATATATACATGTACATTTGATCTTGCAAATACCGCAGAACATTTGCTCCGGCAGAATGCAGTTCCAGGGCCACAACATGGATGGTGCCAGCATGTTCTCGTGTCGTGGGAGATCGCAGGAATTCGGTCGCAAGAAAATGCGAGTATGCCAACGGGCCTTTACCCGACAAACTTTGAGACGCATGTATGACCCCTTCGTGAGAGAAGCGCGTGCCGCCCTGGTACAGTGCATGGAAAGCATCTCTGACCGGTGTGTTTAGCGTCCTACTCCGTCCACGCATCCAAAGCGGTCACGGGGACTGAACCGAAGTGTTGTGCTGTTAGATGTCGCAATCCTGGCAATTAAACGTAAAGGTACTGAAAAAAAAAAAAAAAAAAGAATGAAGGAATGCAAGTGTTGTTGTCGTCGCAACTCCCGAACTCCCGGCGGCTGAGACTTTTGCATGCAGACCATCAAGCTGGGAGCGACCTGCAGAACGAGCGTCTGCCATCGAGACCACCACCAGGATCGTGGCCAGCGACGATGCGACACTTCTCAAGGGATCACTTTTAGGACGCGGTAAACACGCCGGTCCGAGACACCGTTCTAGGTACCGTGCCAACGGTCTCTTGGCGCGGCGTCCGTCGCTCACCCCGAGTAGGGGCTCTTGTCATCGGCGACCCTGTTGGTGGTGAAGAGGGCTGTGCGAAACGGGTGCTCGGCCAGCTGGGAGAGCATCAGCTCGGGCCGCCGGTCCCCCACGCAGTTGAAGAGCAGCACGGGCCAGGGCCGGGTCCCCGGGGGCACCTGGGCCCGGCGGGCCTCTCGGAACCAGCGCAGGCAGAAGTCCACCGACTCCACGGTGTGGGCCCCGTCCAAAAACAGGGTCAGGCTGGGCCCCAACGGCACCACCTGGCACCGGCCGGGCCAGCGGCAGTTTTCCAGTCCTGCGAGGCACGCGGGCACTTAGAGCACAGAAGGGACCGAAGCAGGCTGCCGCGATGAGACGGAGCCACGGTCTCTTCTACCCTCGGGCACCCTTAATCTCTGGCTGAGCTCAGACTAATGTGCGGTTAAGGCTGCACTCGTAATTTTGGTATAGTTGGCAGTAGCTGCTAACCATACTTAAGCCTAACTGCGGTTTAGCATACTTAAGCCTAACTGCCTTGATCATACCAAACTGCGGTTGAGGGTGACCGTACGGCCGGGGTGTCAATCTTGTGTCTCCACTCTGCGGCGCTCACACTGTGCTGCTCCCCCAATGGCTCAAAAGCTTCACAAAGTCGTGCACATGTTGGGCTTTGTCACTCTGCCCCTGCGTGAATGGTCATTGTGGGGGAGCATGTGGATCAAAACGATGGGCTCAGAAATTTTGTTTACCCTTAGGGGTCGACATTTTTGGTTACAATTACGGGTCAACCCCTAATTTTAAGGAACGGTACCGACAAAAAAGAAAAGGAGGGAGGGAGAAGGCTTGAGTTTTCTGGCTGAAAGCATAAGCTTAGATCAAGATGCCTCTATTTACCTCCTTCTGGCACAGTCAAAGAGCTACGAAAGGCAGCGAGAGTGTGCTGGAGGCTATCGCCCTGTGATTAAAGTGGCCTGGCTCGGTGTATGCTATACTGCAATTTGGGCTTAATTTGGCTCATATAGCTCTACACTGAAAACAGGTGGGAAACTACGAGGGTCAATCGAGAAAATAAAACGGGGCTTTTTGGCCCACAAAAATGAACTATGCATTGCAGTAAGCTGAATATCTGTAAAAATGTGATGCGAGCCGATGTGACAAAATGCAAAAATTTGAGAACACGACGTTACCTGGCTCAAAAGATACGAAAGAAAAACAGAATTTCTCTGTGAGCCGAGGTCCACCCATCTAATATTTATCAAACCAAGACATGATATTGTAGGCACCTGTAGTGTTTGTTTTTTTATTTATCTTTTAAATCTTGTTAAAAAGAAAGAAAACAATAATGTCATTCTTGCTGACAAGTTTCTAGATCGCAATTATTGCCATTTTGTGGTGCCTTGAATATTGAGCTTTGGTGGACATCAGCTCAAAAAGAAATTAATTCTCTTCTCATGTTTTTTTATCCAGACAACGTCGTGTTCTCAAACTTTCGCACTTTGTCACCACCACCAGCGTCACGCGCTGCGCCGAGTGTCGGCTTTCTGCACCGCGCAGTTTATTTTTGCGGCCCGAAAAACACGTTTAATTTTCTCGATTAGGTAACGTAGACCGGTGCCCAGCCAGGGTGAGTGCGACACGCCTCTGGTGCCTCGCCAAATGTCTGCGACTAACATCTACCGCATCCCCATTCTTGGTGTCTCAATTTCTGCCCAATGACATCACCCAGAGATTGGCATGCCCAGTTTCTGGGTGACGTCATCAGGGTCATCCGTTTTTAATGTGCAGAGCAGTGGAAGGAGACGCAACTTGCAACCTAAGGCAGGTTCACACACTTGTGACTGCCGACAACCTGTGCTTTGAAAAAACTTAAATATCTCTTACGATGACAGCTCACGCTGGAACTGTAGATCGGGTAGCCGTGGGACAGTCGCATGGTCCGTATATTTTTATTTTTTTTAGGGAGGGGGGGGAAAGCGTCATGTTTTTTTCATCGGCTCGAAAAACTTTTGACAATGTTATAAATGACCATATATCGTAGATAGTATGTGCATTTGATCTCATAAATACGGGAAAACCCTCGCTCTAGTAAAATGCAGTTCAAAGGTATGGCGCCAGCGTGTTCTCTCCTCGTAAGAGATGGCGAGAATTCGGTCGTAAGCAGACACGTGTGTGCAAATGGGCCTTTATCCGTCCCCATTGTTGGAACGGCAGGGAGACGCCCACCTCGAGCCATGCGCTTGGAGACGGAGAAGGGCGCCGCTATGGAGGGCAGGGCATGGTGCTCCGGAGAGTCCGCCCGTGGACCGTCCCCTGCCGGCTTCCCGGCCTCGGGTCCACCGGTGTCTGCCACCATGTTGTCCGCGTGCCTCTGCAGCCAGGCCCGGCACAGTTGCAGCGCCAGGGAGGCGTTCTGAAGCTGGGGCTCGCCCGGAATGCCCAGGCGACATCGCGGCACCTCCCAGTCGTAGGCGAGCAGCGGGGGTGCTAGCCGCAGGGAGCACTGCACAGGCCGGCAAGCCAAGGTGAGCCCCATTGGCCAATCGTTGGCCGCCCTCGCCGATTCTAAGGACCAATTCGCACATTTGCATTTGATTGTGCTGGTATGCATTGCATTCCCTTCTAACAGCTTGCAATGAAAAAAGTTCAGAGTTAAAATTCTTATCTAGTATTTATTTTAAAACCACTGGCATCAATAGTTTGTCGTACCTTTTACCTCCAAATAATATATCACGACGTAAAGATTGCATCCACAAAATATGTGAACTCCGTACAAGGACGGAATTGGGTAAGAGTTATTTTTTTGTTAGGACAATTAAAGAATGGAATGCTCTGCTTCGTGAGATTTCTTGTGCCGCAAATTGGGAATCGTTTTTCTCGTGTCCGTTGGCCCCCTTCCGTAACACCCGATACTGGCACTGCAGGCTGCGGTATAAACGCAAAGTTATTTTGCTTTTCCAGTTCTCACCATTACGCCACAACATGAAAGTGTTGTTGCATATAGTTGGGACCCCACCAATTCTCGCTAACAATCCGTCTTCTCATTCAGTCCCAGTAATATCGGGCGTCCCCCAATGATCCGGCCTCGGTCCCCTTTTGTTTCTAATTTCCATTAACCCCTTCACTGCCCCTCCCGAGATAACTCGAGACACCACCCACGCACATCCCCTGCTACTCCCAAATATACTTGTGCTACTGTTGAAACTCACTCCCTGCCTCTCCCGAGACAACTCGTGCGAAAAATATAATACGGGCATGTCGCACCATCTATAAAGAGGTCACCTAAACACATGTAACTTGTAGGTGAAATTTTAGACAACAATTGGAGCGAAAGTTTCCACATCTGCGTTGCTTCGTCTTTGTCTCAGCAGCGCAGGCATGGCGTGTCAACATGCCACGTGCGTCCGCGCTTTGACGGACAAGGAAATTCAGGAACTGTTCATGAATGAAGACCCAGGTGAAAGTGATAACGATGATGCAGCTCAGCTAAGTGACTTGCCCAGCGACGACAGTGAGGAAGAGCCTCTGCCCCAAAGAATCAAAGGAAGAGAAAACTTGACAAGTGGAATTTCTGCTGGAAGAAGAAAGAATTCAACCCTCAAGAGCACACTTTTGACCCATCATCTTTAGGAATCTGCAATGGCATCATAGTGGCATCCAGTGAGCTCAAGGTGTTTGAAAGTTTGTTTATGCCGGGCATTGTGGAAAAAAACAGGCAGGGGGTGAGCAGCAGTGTGGAAAAAAACCTGGCAGTGAAAGGGTTAATGACTTACCGCTGCATGTGTCCTGTTATATTCGTATGTTTGCCGACAATCGTGTTATTTATCGCACGGTTACTAATGTTTCCGACCAAGGTATCCTTCAGAACAACCTAAACAGCGTACAAGGATGGCACCACCGGTGGTTAATGTCTCCAACTCAAACAAATGTGGTCATGTCCTTCCAGTGTCGCTGTACCCTCTTTTCTTCCCCTATGCTATTGCTATGTTCCCATTCAACTGGTTGAGTCATAAGTACCTCGGTGCCACCCTCTGCAACAATCTATCATGGGGCACGCATATTAGTAACATCATTTCCTTTGGAAACAGATCCCGAAGATTCTTAAAACGTCACCTACGTCACACACCGAAACACGTGAAATTACTTGCCTATAAATTGCTTATCAGACCCAAACTTGAATACAGATCCGCAATCTGGAATCCACCACACCAAGTATATCTAATCATCGCACTTGAAGCACTTCAAAATCGCGCCACCAGATTCATTCATGCTTCATACTCGTTCAATGTTAGTGTACCGTCCCTAAAAGCTGAGTCATGCTTGCTAACTATTTCTTGTCATCGCCGTATTTAGAGTCTCTCTCTTTCACAAGTTCTTTTACTCTCCCTCCGCTTGGTATCACACCTTACATCGTGCCCCCAGCACACCGGTCATCTGCTCCAGGTTGCCCGCCCACAGTCCCGCACAGTCACCTTTTCTGCCTCACTTGTTTCCTGCGCAGCCAAATACTGGAATGACCTTTCCTACAACATCGCTGCCATCAGCCGCCCATCAAGTTCCATAGAAAATGTCACCATTGATCTCTCGCAGTGAATTCATGTCGCACTTTTTCCAACTGCTTGTTTTGTACACCCCACCCCTTATGTAATACCCCTCGCGGGGGTCTTTAAGGTAATGAAGTGAAGTGAAGAAAGCTAATTTCGGATTGTCTCCAAATTTACCTGTGCTACATAGAGATAATTATGGGAAGCTGCGAGACTGTGTTCGCTTCTGTGCGTGCCTTCAGAGGTTCACGCCTTAGTGCGACCACATGTAGACACTCCCCCAAGAGTATGTGGCCTAGCTTCAATTTCCATCACAAATCTTTGCATGATGGGATAGACCACCTGAGTGGGCAGAGAAGGACGGGGTGCCCCGAAGCCCGGTCAAAAAGCGACTGGGATTGCACCGCATGACACAAAGAGTGGCACGAGAAACGTCAGTTTGTGCCATGCACATTAAAATTATAAGAATTTAAAACTACAATGCAAAGAGCCCTCCAATTGCAATTTTGTGGCATTGGTAGAATTTTACAGCATTTGGAAATTACTTCTGTGAAAAATGTATTGACATCTCCTCCACGATATAGATGCACCCCATACAAAAGTACCTTTTGGAAAATAAAAACTGTACCAAACTCAAAGCAGAGGATGTACGGAGCATTTGTTTCTTGGCGAAGCTCCACCACAAAAATTGGGCCAGCTTTAAACACACAACGTAATGGGATAATTCATTTCAATGACAACGACCACCATAATAATGGCGTGATGTGCGAGAGCAGCAATGTCCCAATTGGACAAAAGCTGGAGAGGGCACCTTCGTTGCGCCGTCGCCCCAATTGCAAGCTCTTTGTGCGGGAGGAGTCGGAGAAGTAAACAACACGCAACCTGGTTCGGTTGCCTTGCGATATCACACCCTCGCTTGCGTCACTCCCGCAAGTTCCCTCGTGAGAGAGAGGGAGGTACGAGAAAAGAGCGAAAGGAGAGGCCATTATCTCTTGGCCCTTCCTAGCATCCTGACAGATAAGGCCTGCTGCAATCTGGGCAGCCACCTTGACATGACTAGGCGGAGATAATCCGGGCTTCCTGACTTACACGGCAGACCTGAAAAGCTGCCAATAACGCTGGAGCCTGGGCCCCTGTTCACTAGATTATGCCAGATTAAGTTTCCACTCGTAACATCCGAGAAGCACGCCCAGTGTGCATTCCTCCAGACGTGAAAGAAAATTGAATCTCACATTTCGATCCAAGTTGGCCAGCGAAAACCGGTCACAAGCATTACCCACCAAAGAAAAACATTTTGGTTTTTATGTCGCAAAGCAAGTGAGGCTATCAGAGATGTCCCTAAGACTCCTTGGGGAAAGGACCACCCATAGTTCAAACCCTCCACTTTGGACTCCAGAGGGCCGAAACAAAACACCTCGAGGCAGTCTTCCCACCGATGAGAAAGAGACGTTTATCTACAAATTGTTGCCTCATAAGAGTGATGGTTTGAAAAGCCACTCCACTCACTTTTGTTTAAACTCTGGGGTTACGAACGATTTTAAAGCAGTCAGCACACCTGAATTACGGGGAACGCACTTCTTTTCCAGCAACGGCATTCAGTAGGTATCATGGTCTCGTATCTCTGGCTACAGATATTCGCGCCAAAACTGACAGTGCTGGCTCGTGAGCAAAAAAACGCTGACTGCGAGGACAAAAATGACAACACTTCCGTACCATAGCGCATGCAACTGGGCAAGTCGCACGAGCCTTGGCAGTTTTATTTCTTTGCACACATACTTTAGAGAATTAGCCTCGGTCGTCAGCTCGGACAGCAGTGGATGAGCACGAAAGTGCCAAAATCTTAAACACCATGTCTTCAGCAGTAGCTGATCCACTGATGGAGTGCTGAGGTGTCGACGACTCTATTTTAAGTAGTGGATTTAGTGAAGATCTGGACATGATTTCACCATTCTATTTTTGGTAATGATCATATGTCCCCCTGATACCCTATATGTTGTTTCTTTCAGTCCTAACCTCGAGTCAAGTTATTCTTGAAATATGAGTTTGATTTGTCAAATACATTCTTTGCCATTTCTTAGGCTCAAGGCATAGAGTTGTTGAAGTTTAGCTTCAGGAAAATAAATGCAAGTCAAATTGTTACATAATCTAAACCTGATTGCATCGAGTTTACTGAGTCGGGCAGTCTGAAACCCAACTTGAACCATAATGGTGATCAACTAATAAAGATTCAATAATTCTAGGCTCCCTGAGCCACCCTCCTTTCCGTTTCCCACTAAGCCCGTTACAGAACTGTTTACTCTTTCCTGACCGTGCCCATAAGCCATTGATTACCGGTGATTTATGGTATCCAAGTGCCATCAAGAAATTAAATTTAGTGCGGAGAATTATGTTCCACAATCTCGTGGACAGCCCAAGAACTGTAGCTTCGGTTTCGACATAAGTTAGAGCTTTATCACAAGCTGGTGGGCTGTCAAAAATAGTACTGTGAATGGTGGTTGCATTTGTCTAACATGGCTAACTGCTTGAATCAGTCTTCTTAACAAACATGGCATTACTTACATAAATCAATTGTATTGTGGCATATTTTTTAGACCTCAAGAACTCTGGGGACACTTTAAATAATGTGATAGGGGTCTACTGTTGGTTGTCAGTAAGCATCACTATAATTTCCAATGCTGTCCTAAGCCGGCATGCATGTTTCATGTTCTTAACAAGGCGCACAAAATTTCTAAATATGAGAGAACTGCAATCAAGGCTATGACAGAACCAAGGTAGTACACAAAGAAAGCATTCTGCTGGGGATGTGAGGTGTACTATCTGTGTTTCACCAATGCAAGCATTCCTTCGTTGAAAAGCAGACGTGTTATGGAGACTAACTCTCCGACGAACCAAAAGTAGGCTTTGTCAGCTAGACCCCACTAACTTTCAGAAGTAACAGCCGTGGGTGTGGGGCACATTTTGTATATTTTGCATCTTTTTTTATTTGTCGTTTAATTTGACATAGCTGTAGAAGTTTTGGTGTTTTTATATGCCTGCTGCACAAACCTTGTATTTCCAAAAAGAAAATGTTTAAATCTTTGTTTCACATTATTTCAACCTTTTCTTTTTTAAAGCAAAACTTATTGGCCACAATTTTATGTGCCATATCGCTCCATGCACAAATTAGTCAGGAAAATAAAAGCGTTTGCTACTTTTTCCGTGGTCAGGAAATATTTACAGTTTGTAGTCCTATAAGTACCTCACCTGTGAACAGTTAACCTTTCTGCACTTTTAAGAATCGAGGCAAGGACAATAGACAGCGAATCGAGCACAGCTGAAGGAGCGTGCATTGTTTCGGTCACTTCAGCAGCAGTCGTACCGCTCATACATCGTACAAGAGACATGGTGTTTGCTCCAGATGACAAAATTATCGGCAGAAATGCTTCGAGCATGTTCGAAGCACAATCGCTTCGTGCATGCTTCGATCACGTCTGCAGACAGCTTCTGCACAACCAATCTGATAGGACCATTGTATGTACGAGGCAGAAACACGGAAGCGTCTGCAGACCGTCTTTTGTATGACGCGCTAGCAGCGTGACCGCGGCTTTAGTTGATGCGGACAATGCAAAGCAGAACGCCAAGCGTCTGCAACCCGTCGCCGTCTCGCGGCGCATGGGCGCACCCGACGCGAGTGTGGGTTTCAGCACTCACCTCTCTCTCCCGGGCCCTCTGGACGAGCACCTGCAGGGCCCCCTCTGGCTGGGGCACCGACAGGGCGGGCGTTCCCGGCTTCATGATACCTGCCTTCTGCCAGGCTATCTCCTGCACGCTCGAGCCCAGCAGCCGGGTGTGGTCCAGGCCCAGCGAGCTGATGCCCACCACGCTGGGATGCCTGTGGGACGCACAAGGACGCACTCGGCCACTGCCCCGACGTCCGCAAGGCCGTGGTGCCCAGCAACGCGTCTCCGTGTTTTACCGTGTACTACTAAGTGGTCCCACAATTTCCGCCCGACGACATCGTAGAAGTGCCCCATTGTTGCCGGCCGCAGTCCCAGCACTGTCGCAGCGGCAATGTTGGATGTGGCAGACGCCTGTTCTGCTACAGGTTGGTCACCAGCTTGACGGTCTGCGGAAGCCTTGGCAGCCCACGAGCCGGGACGCCGTGATGACGGCAACACTCGCATTCTCTTACACTTTTTGCCAGAACTCTTTGCCCAACCGCCAGCGCGACACTCCTTCTTTTGCGACGTCGTTTGTTGCCACTTCGAGACCACTTTTGATGTCTGGGCAGGATAAGACGCCAAACAACACCGGCCGGAGACGAGTTCCAGGCACCGTTCCGAGACCCCATAGTCGGTGGCCAGTGAAGAGTAAAGCGGAACCTCCTCCCACCTCTTTCCACTTTAGCAGAGCGAACGCTGAAGTGGAGGTCACCTCCTTTCCGGTTTTCGCTCTGCCAAAGTGGGAAATGGTGGAGGAGATTCCACTTTACTCATAACCCGTCATCGACCACAGACGGAGGAATCCATACTTCCAATGTGCCTTTGTGCGGCACACTGTCGGCTCACGAGCCACTTTTTCTATCTTTGAAAGCCTCAACGATTCCAGACTTCGCCCAGGGTTGCACCTCTTCTATCCGAGAGATATGTTTATACGAGAAAAATTCTCGCTATATCAGCACCTCAAATGCCCGTATACCAGTGGCACAGACATACTCAGTTTCGTTTCATTAGATTTATATATTTACCGCAGAGAGATTCCATCGTATTATATGTTAAGTTTCTCTGTGAGGAGTGTATGACACGAGTCCATGTCCAAATAGCAGCGAGTGAAGGACGGTGCCAGTGGGCTTTACATCAAAGGGTGCTTTTGCAAACAGGCTCACACCCGCGAGTCTTCTATTTGTGCTTACAGTGAGCCGTTTAGCTGACACATCAAATAGAAGAAAAAGCGAAAGCCCCTGGCCCGTCACCATCCCTATCTCGTTCACGTTCCAGACGCAAAGTCCGACTCACCTGACGACGTTGGTGCAGTCATACTCTCCCCCGACCCCGACCTCGAGCACCAAGACGTCCACCTGGTCGGAAGAGAAATATGACCGTCTGCCTCGAGAGGGCACGCACGGGCAACGACGGATAGTCACCTTTTCCTTGACGAATACTTTGAAGGCCATGACGGTGAGAAACATGAAGTAGGCCGGCATTGGGAGCATCTTCTCCGCCTCCTAATGGAAAAAAAAAACAAAAGCTCGAGGCATTCATTTTTTGTTGAAGATGGGAAAGAACCACGCTTGTCTCACCTGGGCTTCCAGTGCGTTATACACTTCCCAAAAGTACTTGGCAAAAAGTTCCTGGGAGATGGGCTTGCCATTGATCCTAATGCGTTCCCTGACAGCGACCAGGTGTGGCGAGCTGCAAAGAGAGTTCGGCCCATTGCTTCGTCGACTCCAACTGCACCAAGCGGTGGGCAAGCGAGCCGATCATTTGGCGGGATTGTCGCCTCTGGCCCGTTCCTCGTCACCACGCGGATCGAGGTGAATCGGAGCACCGCGCGTAAGGGCATGGAGTCGAAAGAAGCGGCGCTCTTGCGATAGGGACTCACGTGTAGAGGCCGGTCCTGTAGCCGTGGGAGCGCAGGATGCTCTCGGTGAAGGCGCACGTGGAGCCCTTACCCTTGGTGCCGGCGACGTGGATCACTCTGAGGTCGTCGATGTCGGTCATCTGCGCAAGTGGCGCCATACGCCTGTCCGTGAGCGATCTAGACGAACCCCGCGCGGGAAGCCGCGGGCGGCCTCACCTGCACCCCGGCGGCCGCTAGATGCTCGGGCATCCGCAGGGACCGGAGCACGGCCGGGCTCGGGTGCTGCGCCGCCCGCTGAATGGTGGCCTCGTTGCTTTGCAGGTTGTTCAGCGCGTACACCGCATCCTCGAGAGAAGCAAAAGGAAGGCGCGTTAGCAACCCGCGCCGGCGCGGTGTTTTCGCGGGTCTACCTCGTACGCCGCCTTGTGCATGACGACGGGCTTGTGGCGAGCCGGCAGGTCGGCGACGCTCCTCGCGTTCTTCGGTTTCACCATGTTGAGCAGCCAGTTCCGCATAACCGGCCAGATTTCGGGGTCAGTCGAACCAGCACGTGACGTGCAATTACCCCTTCGACGCGGCCGGCTCTGCTGCGGCGCAGGAGGCGGCAATGACAGGGGCAACGGCCCCAGCACCCTGAGCGAGGCCGGCTCCGGTATCTGTCGAACAGTCGTCCCGAGCTGCGAGCGGCGACTGAGCCAACCGGGTTATCGTACTTGCGCTGCTTGCGCTATCGCCGACTCCTCCTCGGCGCGATAGAGGCTGTTTACGCGCTTCATTGCTGCGCCCAGCCGCGACGCTACTACGACGCTAACACGTGCGTCGACAACCACTCATGTCAGATCGAAGCGGAAATACGAAGGAAGAGAATGGCACGAGCAAACGCTCGAACACTGTGGTGTTCCACGGTGGCATCGGCGTGTTGTACTTGTTGTCGTTCTCGAGTTTTGTCCTTTCGTCAGTTTCGTTGCGCCGCCACATTTCCTCATTTCGTCGGGCAATGCAACATCGGCAACATCCAGCTGATCCGTTTCGAAGTTTCGACGGTTTCGAAGCACTTCGCAAGAGCTGCCGAAAATGCCCACAATTACGCAGTGAACTTACCTAAATTTTACGACATTATTAATAATTCTAAGAAGTGACATTAGTTATTTATTATTTTATAAAAAGTGTCTGGAATCGTTTGAGCGCACGCAAAAATAACTCCAGATACGTATCTGCGGTGGCCGTTGACATCAGTGATCATGATGGCGGCGATAGCTTCATTTCAGAAAAAAATAGCCGATCTTCAGGCTCGGCTGATGGCCGAGAATGACGCGAAGAGAAGAGACAAACTGCCTCGGGATCTCAACTTAAACTTCTCGAGTCCGCAACACACACCACGATCGAGGCCCAGGCCATGTAAGTGCAACTGACGTCGCCTTCGTCGGGTAGGCTTAGGGAGAGAAGAAAGAGCATCGGATCAGTCGGCGGGGGTGGGCGCCGTCGAGAAAACTCCTGCGGCCCAACCAGATATTTCTCGCCGCTCGGTTTCCCGCACGTGTGACTGAACACTTGAGAACCGAGTACGAACGAGGATAGGTACCGAAGATATCAGTGCAATGAAACGTCCGGCAATGAACAAATCAACAACGCAAGGTGCATTGTTGATAGCGCTCGTTGCCGCACACTGGGGATGCAGTCTAGCGCGGAGACTTGGAGTGTTCCTCACAACCGAGTGTCTAGAATTCCGTCCAGAGGGAACGACAGCGGACGCAGTAGAGTTCAGTCCACGCGGGATGATAGCAGGCCCAGTAGAGTTCCGTCCAGACGGAACGAGAGCGAGCCCTGTAGAGTAGTACCACTGGTTCCGTTTCGAGGGCCCAGAAAATAGTATTGTACCTTTCCGTCCAAGCTCTTGGTCAGTTTCTTGAGACGTCAAATGTGTTTGTTTGTTTTTTGGTTACTTACAAGGCGGAGCCACAATAACGAGTTCTTGCTATGCCAACCTAATTGCAAAATCATGCTCTGCAGTCGAGTAGAAACGTCCTGGAAAGTTGACACGGGGAATGTTCCTTCATTACGACAATGCACCCGGGCTCGGGTGCATCGTCGTAATGTTGCAGGAAGAACTCAAAAAAAGGACACCTTGTGAAAGCCTTAAAGTGAGCCTTAAAGTGACAATCGACATTTGAAAGCTTCTTTCGTTGGCAGTCCCGAAAAAGCTCAGCCACTTAGTAAAACTTTGGCTGCCATTTTACGGTTACCTAGAGCTTCCTACTTGTCTGCACATCCACGGCGAACCCGATACCAGACATTGCATCTCCCTGTGCTCGTTTGTTCGAATGCTTTGCACCTCCGCAGCCTTTGCAATGAGTGGCCGAGGCGGCTGCTGGTTGGGCATCTCTCGTTGCCCACGATTGCTCAAGTTGGGTGGTTGTTTTGGTGTGCGCAGTCCTGCCCGGAGAGATGACGGCAGCCGGCCGGTCCACCCGACAGTTCTCGCTGCCCACCTCCAGTCCCGTGATGACCAGACAGGACAGGTGGGTCCACTCCCCACGCCTCTTTGCTCTGGCCCACATTGAATCCCGAGTGGTACAGCTGCAACAGGAAAAAGTAGCACAAGTGGCCGACGACCAGAGCGGCAAAATTGCGACATGACTGGCATTCTCGCTATCTGCGCGCTCGGGAACAATAGCGCCGCGTGTCGCTATTTTGCCGCTCCGGTCATCGGTCACTTGTGCTACTTCTTTTTGTTGCAGCTGTACTACAAGGTCTGTTTTCCTGTTCTGATGTTGTTGGTGGCGGATCCAAGCTGCACGACCTAACTCGCATGTACGTCGCCGTGAATGCTCCCCGAACGCATCAGCAGTATCTCGCGGTGTGCGCACATACTTTTATTGATCTGTGGCGTGTTCATTGTAAAATACCAGGAGGCGCCCACCCCATTTCCACTGAAAACTGCGTTATTCTAGACATAGGCTCTTGTCCGGTGAAATAGGGCGGTTAACCTATAATTTGCAGAATCCATCAGACAAGACTGGACTTCGGAGTAGCGTCACTATGGTACGTTGTATGTCGCGTGTGTCGGGCGTTGCTGGGCTTTTCCCAGTTTGCGATTTTCATTTAGTTTTCTACATTTTCCGACAGGCACTTCCACTTTCACTGAAGTGCCCGTCGGAAAATGTAGCAAGCGCTTACTGTCGTCCTGCCTGCTGAAACAATCCGTAATAGTGATCAAAGTGACATCAAAAGATTTCTGGACACACTATGACTGGAACCAAGAAAAGTTGCATTTTGGGACCATAACTGTCACCAGTGGCAACTCTAGGTTACAGAAGGATGGTGCCCACAAGCTGCCGGTGCATCAACAACCGTCAAATGACACGGACGGATGGACGACCGTCTTAGTGATGTTATTGCTCGAGCTTTTCTTTAGATCAATATGCAGACACTGTATTCTGTTTCACAGTAACTTGGCAGACGGCGAAGGCTTTCACAAGTTGCACGCAGTGCTGTCGAAGCCACGAGTGGGAGAGAGAGGGAAGCCGCTTTTGCGCGAGTTTTGAATGGTGGGCTCACATTCTAGTTGAAGAATAGTTATTTCTGGAACACACAAAAGAGGGTCCGGATGAAAGGGGTGTTCCTCCTCTCTCTTCTCGACCTGTTACGTTCTCGCCTCTGCACCTTTGCTAAGGGCTGTCACATGCTTTGCCTCCGTCGTTCTCATTGGCTCAAAGGGGCCGGTGCATTCACTCTTTTCCCAGTTACGGTGAAACGAAGTATAGTGTGTTTATGGGAGTGTGATAGTAGGAAAAGGATGCTCATTCTACTTGACTATTGTGTGGGAAAAAGATGAACCTTTAGACGTTCGTAAAATGGCGGGTGAGTCTCATGCATTCAAACTGGTTACTTAGCCGTCGGCTCCAATGCCGAATGGAAGTGGGTTGAACTTCTTGCAAGGGCACGTCGGCTTGCCCACGGTGCCCGCAGTGGAGACCAATCGTTGCGACTCTCAAAACAACAACAAGGTGGAGAGAGTGTCAGGAACGGGAAACGCGACTCGCATCAAACGTGGAACCGCGAGGCACTGACACTATTTCAGATGGCCGGTCTAGTGGGTGCCTCACAGTTAGGCCCCCTTTCTGGGGAGGGCCATGTCGGGCGAGTGCTACAGCCTGGGCATGTGTCCTCCGGTCGCAGTGGGGGTGCGGAGTCGGAGCGCAAGCTGCAGGAGATCCTGCAGGCGGGCAACGTGCTGACGATAGGCGGCCAGCGGCACCGGGTGAAGACAGAGGACCTGGAGCAGCTGGGGGACCTGGGGTGCGGCACGTGTGGCCACGTGGTGAAGATGCGCCACAGGCCCACGGGCAAGGTGCTGGCGGTGAAGCAGATGAGGCGCTCTGGCAACCGGGAGGAGAACAAGCGCATCACGATGGACTTGGAGGTGGTGCTGCGCTGCCAGGACTGCCCCCACATCGTCCAGTGCCTTGGCTACCTGATGACGGAGGGGGAGGTGTGGATCTGCATGGAGCTGATGTGCACCTGCCTGGACAAGCTGCTGCGGCGGCTGCGGCCCCGGGCCCTGCCCGAGGACATCCTGGGCCGCACGGCCCTGGGGGTGCTGCGGGCCCTGCACTACCTCAAGGAGCGGCACGGCCTTATCCACCGGGACGTGAAGCCCTCCAACGTGCTGCTCGACCGGGCCGGAAGGGTGCGCCTGTGCGACTTCGGCATCAGCGGCCGCCTCGTCGACTCCAAGGCCCGTACGCGGTCGGCGGGCTGCGCCGCCTACATGGCCGTGAGTTTGTCCTGCCCTCACTCGGGGATGGCTCTCTATGGCTAAAGCGATAAATTTCACTCTTTGTGTTTCTCACAAGTACTGTCGAGACTGGTTATAACGAAGTCGTCGGAAGTCACTTCACTATATCCGTTTATTCGTTATATCTGGACTTTATGAAAGTAACGCGCAAATAAAGGATAACACGGGCCGTCACGGGCACATGTTTATTGCGCCTGCAGAAAGTGGTCGAGGCTTCCCTGCACACGTTTTCTGCTAAGAGCTGCTTCTTGCCAACAGCAAGAAGAAGCTTGATCGAGGGGACATCTTGCGAGCTCCATATAAACCGTGTTTATAGCTGCGATGACTGCCGCGAAGGACATTGGCAGTAAAGCGGTATTCTTTACGTTCGTGCTCACTTTCTCGAGGATGGCACGCTCCTGTTTCAAGGAGATTGCCTTTCTCTTTTCCCGCCACTCGGTGATGGCACTCGCCACCATTGAGTGGCGATGATTTGCTGAACCTGTGCTTGAGCAAAATCATACTTTCGTGCATAGTGCGATTACGCCAACCAGTGACGACAAACACGCAACACGAAGCGAACAAAAATGCACGTGGCACTAAGTATGCGCTCAAGTTCACATTTCGTTGGTATGGAGAGTGCAGGTTTAAGAGGGCGGGCAACTGCTTGATCGGGGTTACGGGACTTATAGGCTGCATTTGCAAAAGGAGCTGCAAGAGCTCAGAAGCGTTCACCATCTGCAAACATCTCCGCCTCTCCGCCCAATTCCCTCGCCATGCGACAACCCAACTCATTCGCACTTGCACCAATCTGCCCGGGAGACGTCTGCCATTAAATTGTGCATGCTTGTCATGGTTGAAGTAGCTCCCTCTTTTAAGTCTAGGCTCTCTACTTTGGTACGCTGTCGCTAGTGCTTCAAACACCCGTGCTGGCATGCCACGACTGCTTCTACGCATGCAATGCAGAAAAGCCGCTTCCCAGGTAAGTAGCGGGGAGCAGACGATGTTGCAGAGGCCGCCGCCACCGGCCTTTACAGCATCGTCTGCCACCTGTTCTGGGTGGCTGCTCAGCCGTGGCAACAAAGTGTGGCGCTTCGCAATTTATTAACTTTTCTAAATCTGAAAAAAAATATATATATATATATTATCGCACAATTTGTTTTTACACTATGTGCGAGAGCTGCTCAGTTTCTTCTGCTAAAAACAGAGACATATGCATTGAAAAAGTACCAATGGGAATGGGAAATCACTTTGCTATAGCCACTAATTAGTTACACCCAACTTCATTATAAGTGGGTTCCACAGTACTACTTTTGTTTTAGATGACACAACACGGGGGCTACGTCATCCTTCGCCGTCAGCTCGTATTGAAAACAAGTGCGGCGCAAGCGTTCGGCGTGGGCTGTGATCCCATCATGCGCTTAGTGTCCAAGCAATGGCGGCTGCCAATGTTGCTCGATGGACTTTTGAAAGGGTCTACTCACACCGTGCAGATTTTCTTTTCTCTCCGAATTCTGCTCGTTTCTTCAAACTGTCCAACTGTGCCAGGTTTTCTTTACACTGGAAACACCTGCTTTGAGATAATAGTTTTGGTGACTGGAAGCTGACTCAATGATTAAATGATTAGTGCTTCCCCACCACTTCAAAGGACTATAAGGTTGAGAAAGAGTATGTATTTATTTGTGCAACGAGGAAAATGTGACCTTATGTAAGAAAATATATTGAACTAGAATTCGAGCATGCTCAAACTGTGCATGCATTGTGAAATGTACCGCACACTCTAAAGAGAGCATGTGCCCTCGCTTTCCCGCAGAGCCCAGCACTCTGCTGTGTGGAGAGGTCCTAGCAAACGACAGAGCTCTGAATACAGTGCATTTCCTGCATTCTGAGATGCTGTAGATAACACGGCAATCCCACACCCTGCTTTCACACTTGTCAAGGTTGGGTTGATTAGGCTCTCGGGGTGCCGGCAACCTAGCACTACCGTTAGGCTATCATCGGTAGACCTCTCGCAAAATCGAAGCGATCCTAGCGATGTAGTGCCACACAAACCTCCTTGGGACCCCAATGAGAACAGTTTCGGTTCCAATTTTCCAATCTTGCTTCACAACATCCCGCCAAGACCAAATGCATCACTTGCATTTTCGAATATGCAAATTTCCTTAGATTTATAGTACCGTCGGTGTCGCCTACCAATACGGATAGAATGCTGGGGCACATTTCTTGGGCTCTCGGTGTGCCGGAGTTTGTGCGTGGGTAAACACGGAACTACGATAGCAGATGGACGAAGTACAGTGCAATTCACTTGTAACAGTAATGAGAAAACCAGAAAATTAGTTTGTTAGTACTGATTATCGTTGTACCGTTGCAGCCCGAACGGATCGACCCGCCGGACCCGACCAAGCCAGACTACGACATCCGGGCGGATGTCTGGAGCCTGGGCATATCCATGGTGAGGATGCTCGTGGCTCTTCTCACGGACATTCGCATTTGTGTTTTGTGTTGGCACAACTTTTTCTTGTCCTCATGGAATTCCCAACACTCCGTGGCCCTCCAACTAGGCACGACCGGACGCTTGCCCGATCGTGCCTATTTGGAAATTTGTCAAAGTGAAATGTGTGAAAAGGGCCAAACATAAAAGAAATTTTGATAACGCCCTCGTCCTTAATTTTAGAAAGTTCCCATCCATATCTTTGCAGATGTGTGCAATGCAGTGTCGCTTTCTATTGGGGAAACTGTCAGGCAGTTTTTCGTCCTAGGCCTACGAAGTTTCCCATTTGAAATTGGTCGCGGCACATTGCCGCGCACATTTCCACTCGGCTCTTATAAGCTCCGGTGCCACGCACAAATGAAACAGGCAAAGGTAAATAGTATGCGAGTCTCATCCATTACGACCGGCATTGTGACATTATGTAGAGGAAAAGAGAAAACGAGGCACAGCAAAAGCATCCTTAAGGCTGTTTCGAACATTTGCGTCTGTTGCGTTCACTAGAACTATAGTCACTGACAGGACGAGAGCTACGAGGAAGTCATTTAGTTGTTTTACCTGCGGCGCAAGCTTCCTATTTTCGACGACACTTGGGCGTTTCGTAAGCTTCAAGCGTGCACGCCCAGCCAAAGCGCGGTGGAAGCAAACAACCGCGGCAGGTCATCCAAAAGAGACGTCTCGCCATTCTCATCCTTTCGGCGACCGCAGTGCGACAGCAGCACTGGAGTCACTGGGTCAACTAGGAACATCGGACAAATTTGTAATGCAAGCCATACCTAATCAACCGTTGTAAAGCAAGAAAGGAGAGGGAGTGGAGATTTAATTAGGAACACTTAAAGCCACGAGCTGGGCCTGTCCCTTATACTTCGTTTCAGCTTGGGTCCAGACGCAGTCGATGCTACAAGCGCGAGCTCCGGGCTTTCAGCGTCCCTGCTAAGCACGCGCGCTCGTGCAGTGCAAGCACTGTTCTGAGCCACATGCTCGCGCTTGTAGCATCGGCTGCGTCTGGACCCAAGCTGAAACAGAGTATAGTAACAATTTCGCAAATAGTTTTTTTTTTTTTTTTTCTTACAGCATAGCTGTTAAAAGCTAATTTCCCCAGTTTCGTGTCCGGTACGAAACAAATGTCGACACAAAACTACACAAAACTCTGGACAGCTACCGCCAGACAACCAGTCTGGTTGCTGCCGTTGCTCATAGATGGCGGTAGCTGTCCAGCCTTTCCGTCAAGGTGCACGATGGTCCGGCGGTTGCCGTCGTGTACGTACCCCCCGCGACGCCCAAGAGAGACATTGAAGCTTTCATGATGGGCGTCTTCAGCTGGGTCATGCTGGGCGACGACACGTCTTCCGTAGTGACTGGTGACTTTATTATTGACATTGTACGCCAGGAGGGAAAGTGGTTCACTTCGTTTATGCTCGAGTGCTTGGGGCTTGCGTTTGTGAACAAACTTACGGTGCCCACAACCAGTCATCGGACGTGTCTAGACCTCGTCTTCACGAAGAACATACCTACCGTCAGCGTACACCCTATTGCGGTGTACCACAGCAAGTCACGAGGCCATGGTCACTGTGGTTACGAAATAAATAACAACCCCGGATCGTGATATATATGTCTGATTCTTTAATTGTTCAAATAACCAATTACCCAATCACACCTTAATCCTTACATTTATAAATACTTCATTCCCACCATAGTACATCTTCGCTGGTCTTCCTTCTTCACCAGAGTGGAAAGGCTGACAGTTTTTAGATATTGGTTTTTACATAAAAGTTTCCTTTTTGGTTATTACCATTTTTGTTTATTTTAAATTGGATTTACTTCTGCAATGCTAACGCTGGAGCTGACGGAGGCACATTATTTTTCTATCTTTTTCTCGCCTCACCATATATTTATCGTTTTATATGCCATGGGACAACCAGTTCAAGATGGATGTATGGTCCCGTGGCTTGCCACCGATCAACCACGGCCAAAGAAGAACCGCTTTGTGGCTTCTGATTACGTCCCAGTTATTCCTTATACTGCTTTGCCACGCCGTGCACGGCATTCGCAATTGTTCCGTCGTTTAGGTCACTGACCAATGCAACTGTCTGAACCGGGCTTTTATTGTCTTGTCCGTATCCTCACCTTCCCTAGCGTCTCCGCTCGTCAAAAGTAGAATTTGCGACGTCGGGGCTTAGAGCCATTCCGTCCTCCTGGCTGAGCGTTATGTTGTCCCCTTCCCCCAGGTGGAGCTGGCTACGGGCCAGTTCCCGTACAAGGACTGCAAGACGGACTTTGAGGTGCTGAGCCGGGTGCTGCAGGAAAAGCCCCCAGCCTGCCAAACGACGGGTCCTTCTCCCCCGAGTTCTGCTCCTTCGTCAGCGAGTGGTGAGTGACGCCGTAACACACACACATTGAAGTTTATTTTATTTAATCTATTTCGCCTTAAAGGGACACTGACAGGGTATTTATGCTCACCAAGGTTTTTATTTGTACACGACGTACGAGAGCCCAAATACCCAGAACACAATTCGCGGCTCAAAATGTGTTTTCTTTCCGCCCGAAAACCGCCGATCAAGAACTGGCCGGTTTGAGTCGCGCTCACTCTCTTCTCTGTGGTCACGTGCCGTTTTCTATGGTTTAGACACAACCACCAAATATATTCAACGTCGTGGGTCATCGAAGGCACACACTCAATATATAAAATAGGAATCAAATATGATACCAATCTTTTGTGGCTTTAGTTCGCACTTGCTACATGTCCCGCACGTCGTGCCAATCACAAGTCGCGTCAAAGTTTCACTTTCACAGATAACGGCGTTTCCTCCGTTTTCTTCTCAACAGTTTCATATCGCAAAATGTCATCAGCTTTTTTTCCAAAGCACTCACGAAGTCCGACATGTTGCTGATGAGCCTCGAAGCGTTCCGTTGCTCGGCGTTTGCGGTGCTCGAAAAGCTGGAACGCTCGGCGCCATTCTGCTGGAACGGTTGGTCCAGTGACCGGCTCTTTCGGAGTCAAACGTTGCGTCTCTCGACGCCCTCAGCCCTCATCGTGAAAAACTCTCATTAGGCGAACAGAAAACTTAGTTCTTGTTTGAGATAATGTGCGATGTGATGCAACTGGAAACGATGCACTAGCGTCACTGCGTAGTGTGTTAGGGATGGCAGCCAATGGCAGTGCCGCATTTACGTCACATGGTTTTAAGAGGCCACTTAAATCCTCATCGGGACTCCGGAAAATTTATTTTTTTATTGATATTTTTAACGCAAGTGCGAAACTGTGGAAGGAATCAACGGAAAGAAGGCTTATACCTTCTTGTCCAAGTGATGGCAATGGCGGCTAACGCTATTTAGAGGGACGAAAGCTAAAAAAGGACAAACTTCTGCATATTCATGAGTCGCAATTAAACGTTCGAGTTGTTCTGTCTTTTTTTTCTAACTTCTAGGCGGAATTGTTTAACAATTGTTTTTGTATATGAAACTAAAAAATATACAGATTGAAAAAAAAAAATCATTAAGAAACAAAAATCAAAATTTTAAGTCGAAATTGCTTTTTCTCGACTGCATCTCCCCTTAAGGGAGGACGACCAAACCCAATATTCTGCAAGGCTTTCCTCCTCTTACGTCTTCGAGCGAGCGAGGATGGGGGTTGAAGAGGTCTCGCACGTTCGGACGCGAACTGCGCCGTATGTCTTCGATCACTGGGTTTGATCAGAGCAATTTTAATCAACGTGAATTGAGGGTTCTTTTTATTAAATAACTGCTGCCCCTGCCAAGCCTGGGTCAGAATGCATTGGTATGATGCGGGCCACAGGAAGGAAGGTAGAAGCTCTTTGTACGACTTGGGGGCAAAGATAGCTTAGATAAGCCACAATGTGTACAAAAGAAACGGGGGGCGAACTCAATAACTCTCATGCCACTGCATCTAGGAAGCAGGATGTAACTCCCCCTTCTCAGGAGGCGGTGGCTCATTTTCGCCTGAACACGCAAGCACGTGTTTTTATGCTCACAACTTTCGAACCAGCACCTGCTTGGGGCTGCGCATGCGCAGGTGATGTTTTCAAAAATCGTGGATATCTCTGTCGATAAAATTAAATGAAGCACTAGGAAACAAAATCACAGCTTCCAATTGTATTTAGCAACATGCCTCCCCCCCCCCCCCTAAAAAAGAAAAAAAATTTTTCAAGGGGTACATTTAAAGGGGTACTCCGGCGATTTCTTCATGGTCCCCGATTTGCTTAAAATTTTGCTAAACTTGCCAACCAACATCGCTAAAATAGAATCCCAAATATTAGGTCAAAATATTATTTTTTCGCAAAGTTATTGAATTTACAATTTTGGTCCTCACTGTGTTTTTCAAACTGAAAGTCTCTACTGGCAACAACGAAAAAGTGACGTCAGTGGAAGGCATGGGTTCACTCTTTGGACTGTAGAATTTGTTCCCAACTGATTGGAAGCAGTTTCATGGTGTCAAATGAATGCTTTGGAAGCTCGCTCCAGTACCCCCGCACCTGCACGGAACAAATGATTGGCATATTATATTTTTTAGACTGCTTGCTCGACTGGCAAGCCTGCCCGCCACTGACGTCACGGCACTGAAAAGTGCGGGTATATTTGAATGTTGGTTTTTGCATCATTTTCATTTGCCGATTACGCAATAACTATTATGAATTTCGCGATACTAAATAGCATACCGGAAAGGGTAAAGCCCGGGGAGTCAGAAAATATACTTAGTTGAGGTAGCTCAAAAATCGCCGGAGTACCCTTTAAAGGAGCACCAGTGCACGGCGGCACGCTGACTAAAAACCTGCACTGACGCCAACAGCATTGTAACTAGTGGACTCAAGGACGCTTGTCAATCATGCCGGAGTTGCCGCTTTATATCGTAATCCCTTTTTTCTTTTTTTTAGTTGAAGTTTATGGCTTAGCCATTGTGGGCTTAGCGAAGCGGGGGTTGGGCTCTGGGGTAGAGGACAAGGGGGGGGAAGGGGGTGGGGTGAACAGGCTACAGAGGAAAGGGAGGAGGGAAAGAAAGAAGCAAGGAAAAAGTGGAAAGCGCGAATTAATTGTCGGTCTTTAAGGGCACTCAAGTGCTTTTTGAGATTGTTTTATTGTCTTAACTCGATCTACGAGCTCTAAGCACTCTTCAAAGCTCCGAAATTAAATTCATACGCGGCCGATTTGCGAATTAAAAAAGTGATCAGAGATCCCGACACTTACCGTAGGCGTAGAACAACACGTGCCACTACCGAACCTTGCGGAATATATTTAACGACAGATGGCGGTTGTGCCGTCACTGGCGAGCGATGGGTTACCATGCGGACGAGCGGGACTGGTTGGCTGCTCAACCACGCAGGAAACCATAGCTCGTAAGTGGCTGACAAGTGCCATCCATCGTTCGATCATGTTCCGCAAGGTTCGGTAGCACCACCTGTCATTCTGCGCCCACTGTAAGTGTCGGAATCTCTTATCATTTTCTTAATACGCAGATCGGCTGCGCACGAACGTATATTCGGGTTTTTTAGGATGCTTAGAGCTCATAAATAGGGTTATAAGCATAAAACGAGAATCTCCAAATGCACTTTATGCCCCTTTAAAGGGCGGTACAATGGTTTTCAGAATTTGGCCAATTAACTGTGGGAATTAATTTCGTGTCACCTATGGAACGAAGAACAGACAACCCCATTTTTCTTGCATGCGCTAGTTTTCATTGTAAAAATGAAACAAATCGAAGGTCAACGTGCCTCGCAATTCTCATATCGTCTTTTGAGTGACGTATTCAGGGGGACCACGTGGCTTTCCGTGGACTTCTCTCTTCAGAGACCCCAGTAGCTTCCTTTGTGATTCACGAAAGACACTTTGCCATGGGGCTGACGGCGAGCGTAGCTACGGAGGGGGACAGGTTTTGTTGACTTACGCGTGTCCCCCAGGGATGTGTCAGCGTGGTTCATGTAACTGCCACACGCAGCTGCAGATCGGCAAATATAATTCGCTTTTCTTTTGCGATTATGCAGCGGAATATCACTTTTTCGGGGCAAGATGACACGTTTTTTGCCACTCTTGCTTAGATAAACAATATAAAAAATACAAAGTGCACAATTCTTTCAACTTTTAAATCGTTGCCCCTTTCAGGGCCTGATGGGGCATTACATAAGGGGGGGGGAAGAAAGGGGGACAATAAAACAAATATAAATAACTTTTTGAAAAAAAAGAAAAAAAAAATTCGACAACAGTAATTATAAAACTGCATACAGTGACAACCTGGTTGGACAGTGGTAATTAGCAGATGTGTACGGTGATTGACTGGCGGAAAATGGATGGGTCTAGCAAGTTTCTCGGGAAGGGTGTTCCAGATGGTAATGGTGGGGAAACACGAGGTGTTAAAAGCTCAGTGTTTTGCCTGTGATACGTTAATGCAATGACCGTGATTGAGGTGAGATGATATCCTGTCGGGAGGCAACAGGAGGGTGTCATATGGACTTGCACTTTTGTGGTATAATTCATCTAAGAGACATGTTCAAGTGCCGGCAGTCAGGTGGTCATAGGAGCTCTAAGGTCTGTTTAAGTTGCCTCACACCGACGTCGTAGGAATGCACTGATGTTATGAATCGAGTTGCACGCAGGTGATCTGACTGTGTGCCGTCTCGTTGCAGCCTTACAAAGAACTACAAGGGAGAGGCCCAAGTACCGGGAGCTCCTGGTGAGTGGGTCCGTTCAGGAATGTCGTCCCTCGTCTGCCAACGACGGACTGGATAAAGGACGACACATACACAGAGTGCTGTGTCTGTGTCCCCCTTCATCCAGTCTGTCATTTTTTGCAGCTGTTCTATCCTTCCTTTTGCAAATCTAGAGTTTTTACCCAGCAGATTCCTCCGTTCATTCCGAACTGAGAGCAGCCTTTCTGTGTGCCGCTTGGAAATCTGTAGGGCAGCAGCGCGATCGCCTAACGATTCCGACTGACTCGTGGAAAGTGGTGGAGCTTGCCGTGCAATCGGAGGAGGTTTACTGCTTAGTTCTTGAACACCAGCTCACATAAACAAAGTTCGATCTGCAGTCGCGTCGAAGCATTTCAGTTTTAATTTTTACGCCGCCATTTCTGCCTCAGCCACAATGGCGATCACACCGATTTCGACATTGATGCGTGACGAGAGAAAGTTGAAAAAAAGTTGATTGAATGCGGTAATAAAAGTACAGTGTAGACACGCATATAACGTATGTCACGGGAGTCGCAAAATCACTATAAGCGGTACCGCGCTATAACCAAAACATCAATTTTTCAGGCCAAAATACATGCCATGAGACAACTTGCCGGCGTAGAAGTAAGGGGATGCACTGCCACTCAATGCCGTAACAGAATATAGACGGACAGTTTTCTATAGCCCAAAACTTTATAATTACTTTTTTTCATGATAGGCTTGCAGGGTACAGTGGATGAAAAAAAGAGAAAAAGATGGAGACGCTGTCTTGGACGATCACGATCTACCTTTGCCAATAGTACAAATCTCGCTCACACCTTTTCTATGATTATAAAAGACGATGTAATCTTAACAGCAATATAGCAAACGTAGAAATATGATTTCGTGATCAGATAGACGTTGCGAGCGTTCCAGGATTGCTAACACTAATCACTTTTCTCAGGTGATGAAAATGCGTGAAAATTCGCATCCTTTATACGAGTATCGCACCAGTAATACCTTGAACTTGAGCACACGCATCGAAATGCATGCCAAATAAGAAATCCGGGCGTGTTCGAGGACACAAATGCTAAGAAAGCACCACTGCAGTCGAAGTAAACAAACACGACGGCACAGGCGTTTCTGCTGTCTTGAGAGTGCATGCCGACATCGCCGCACGAATAGGTGGATCTTCCCTTCTAGATACGTGCTGGGTTATCATAGCGATACATGACGAAAATTCACAGTCAAGGATAGCGCTTTTATGCGGAACGATGAGCTTCCACCACGCCGTCCACGTCGACGGTCACCACCGGCGCCATGTTTGCAGATAGAAGAAGCCGGCCCGCGACCGGCATGCAACGCGTGCGACCAGTTCTCCTCGACCTGTGATTGGTCTGTCGTTGCAGTTGTTTCGGTCTGTTTCCAACGCAGCGGGGAAAGATTGGGCCCTCAGCTCCTTGCGTCGTGAACAACGTCCTGTGCGTCCCTCCGTCGCTATGGCAACTGATGGTTGCAGACCCTTACAACGATCGTTTCGGTTGTTCCAGTCGTTGCGGTCGCTACGAACGCATGTGTGTGAACGTACCGCCTCTCTCTTGCTTCTCCTCGCCTCTTCGAGCAACCTCCTTGCCATCCTTGCCCCCGCGAGGCGCCGTGCGCGTGCTAGCGCCGCTTATCTAGTGTCGCACAGGAAGCGCGCTCGCTGCGCCGGTCGGTCGGCGGGCTGTTCGAGAAACCGCACTATGACCGGTATCTCCCTTCTCGCGCCTGCATTTTGAAGGGACGACACCCCAAAGGTCGTATTTTTTTTATTGTCTAAAACGACGCAAGTTGTAGTCATAAACACGTAAAAAAAAAACGCATCGCGAAAAAAAATTTCCCCGCGCGCGCGCGCGCCTTTTTATTTTTGGCGTTTAAATCTCCCGCCGCTACCTCCTTGCTTCTTTTGATCGATGACGTCAAAAATCAGGAAGTTTAGAAGCTTTGTAGGCTTCATTTCTATAACATTTAATAACGGCAATCGTAAAACATGTTTTTTAACGCAATTGCGAACGCACTATGTCCCCTCTTTTTGAAATACCGAAAATCAGAGTTCGGTGAGATGTCCCTTCCTAGATTTGTGTCCTCCCTCTCGGCGGCGCTCGAGCAGATCGGCGAGTCGGCGAAGGAACCGGTTTTTTCCCGCGCCGGCTCCCTTGTATCCCGCCAGCTCGCCTCCTCCTCGCATCGGGTCAGCGGAGGTCCGAGAAAAAGTCGAGTCGGAGGAGACCGCAAAATTTGACTGACTGCACTGGCGGGGATCGCGCGGGAACTTCAAATTCGGCATTTGGAAATTGTTTTTTTAATTCACAAATACTGAATTCACAAGTTTCGAATTTTGAGGGTAATGTCCCGGCACCGTTTTCAATCGTTTCGGATAATAAAAATAAATATGATTTTGATGTGTCAGTGCCCTTGTTTTGCAATTACATGGAGTTGTATGGAAGGCAAACCGGTGGTTGAAAAAGCCGCGTTATACCCGGTCCTGCACTATAAGCAGTTACGTTGTAAGTGGTCCATACTGTAAAGGGTCAGCTTGAACTTGAGAAACGAGCGAAGAAAGTGACGGAAGAGGACAAAAAGCTGACTAGCAGCTTTCACAGTTCAACATATACACAAAATTGACTATTAGTTACAAAAAAGATTTACATGGGGAAATGATTGAATGAAATGTTGCTTGCCAAAGTTTAACTATTAGTTACAAAAAGATTTTCAGCATGGGGAAATGATTGAATGAAATGTTGCTTGCCAAAGTTTATCCCGCCTCTAAATTTAATAATTTCTGCGTATTGCTCTTTTTTGTAATTAATAGTTAGTTTGTGTATGTGATCAGCCTCTGAAGACGACAATTACACGTACTAAGAAGAAACATATTAAATCAAAGTTGTTAGTCAGCTGCTTGGTCCCGTTGCGCGCCTTTTCTTCGTTCGTTTCTGTAAGTTCCAGCTGACCTTTCACCAATGTGTGTAGCTATCTGTACCAGTGTTAGTCAAGTTACGAAGTGGCAGTTTCTCCCGGGAGACGGGGGGGTCCAGGGCCCCCTGGCCCGTGTGTGTGTGTCCCCATTTGGGCCCTCCTCGCAGGGAGCACCGCGCTCATCAAGCGCGCCACGAAACGAAGGAGGTGGACGCTGCGGCCTGGCTGGCGGAGGTCATGGACGGCCCTTCCGAGGACGGACTCTAGAGCGCCGGGGCGAACCGAACCCAACCCGTGCCCCGAGCGGAGAGGGCGGACCCCCGCCCCGGGGCTGCCATGCCCTCCACCTTTTCTGTTTAAGGGTCGCGGTGGCGCGTGGCTTCCGCCGAAGGGGCTTAGGCCCCGCCCCCCCAAAAGTGCGGCGGAGACAGCGCTCGGTTTGTGGTCTTGTCGCGGCGCCGGTTCTTTGGGAGAGCTCTAGGGGATGCCAGACACTGGGAGGGGGCATGGCCAGTGCGAAGCATGACGGGGGTTTCGCATGTCGCTCGAGAACGTAGCACTCTTTATTTGTGCAAATGTCCGCGCACTGCCTTTTTTTTTTTTTTTTTCTCTGGCTTTCTGCGTGCGAAGAGGCCTGCACCGTGTTTATTGCGCGCCGCTGCCAGTCTCGTTCGGTTGTGCCTTTCTTTCTCGAGTAGCGAGCCACTGGTCGAGGTTTGGTTGTCTTCTCCTCTCACGGCTCGGTTCTCGATAGCCTCTATCGAGGTGGTTTGTCGTTGTTAGTCCGTGCAAAACGGTCTCGTCTCCGACAAGAACTGCAGCCATCGTCTCGTGCAGCTCCGTTCGCCCGTCCGAGCACGAGTCGCTAGCCGTGACTGAGACACGATGGCTTCGAGACTCTCTGGAGCTTGGTGTTGTGGCGGGTGCATCGCGGTCAGTTTACGTGCCCTGTGGTCTGCGCACGAAGTGACAAAGTCACAAGTCGATTTTGCGGTTTCAGACGTTTACGTGCCCTCGGGTTGGGAAGTGGTCGACATACCGAAGTGGTAGTGTTTCTGGTATAGTCGTCGGTCTAGTTTTTTTGTTTTTTTTTCGGCAAGTTTTAAATTTGAAGTTTTTTAGCGTTTAATCTCTTTTTAAATGCTTCAAGAAAGCTTCTTATTCCTCGGCCTTTTCTTCTGAGACGAGTGCGGCTCGCACGCGCTTCGTTCCTTGCTGCACGAAAGTCGCCGGCCCTGTGCCAAGGGGTCGCCGGGGTTGTGTTTCGAAAAGACAAAGCGCGCGTCACGAGCCGGGCTCGCCTGTGCTGCCGAGGCTCCCTCGTCTCTTCGACTTAGTTAACAATAGACCCTTTTTGAAATTTAGGCTGGCAACTTTGATCACCATCATCATCTCTGGTGCTTGGCATCCGTGCCAAACTAATGGCAGCCTTCTTGAGGCCGATGAAGGAAGAAGTTGAAGATATTACCGAGCGGAGGATATGCGAGGCCTGTACATTCGATGACGTCAATCCAACACAATGTACTAATTGGATGCACAGGCTGCTTAAGCGTCTATTTTAAAGTCTGGTTCAAGCAATCTTCTGGAATAAGTTTGGCTCCATAAAACCTTTTGATGGCAGAAATTTAGTAGAGGGGCCTACGAGTCGCGGGTTTGTACTGGCCAGTTCTTATCCTCACACCATTGAAACGGACACAAATCGAGAAAGATTTTTAAAATGATCGACGAAGCAATACTCATCTGCCATTGGTGTGCGGAAGTGACGGTGCCCGATGAAATACAGTTTCATGACCGCTATTAGCTTGCTGAATGTGAAACTGCTTTTCGAGCCTCCAGGTGGCACTGAATTTTGAAAAGGGTCTATTGAGAAGTTTGTTTTACAAAGGGTCATTGCAGGAACGGCGACGCCCACGCCACTCTTCTGGGGTATTGAGAAACGTTTTATCCAGCATCAGTTGCTCGTGTTTACGGTGGAAAGAAAAGACTGTGAGCATACCTCCATCTAGTGAGATTTTGTTTTCCCACGCGTGTAGCATTGCAGTTTGGAAAAGTGCTTTTTCGTGGCCTCTTCGTACAGAGTGCAGGGGGTTATCATGGGGGGGGTCCCTGTCTGTGCTTTAATGGTGTCCGCCTACTTAAATTTCTCGGCGCAAGTTTTGTCGACGAGTTGTACATAATTCTGCACCAGAGGCACGCGGCAGGTGCGCGTCGATCCGTGCAGCGAGTGTATATAATAAGGCGGCACGATTGGCCCCGCCCTTCCCCTTCGAGCAGTACTGGTGACCATGCGGAAGACCGTCTGGCGTCGGATACGGACGTGCGCCACACTCTGGGAAGGCCGCCACCATGGCTTCCTCTGGCAGAAACAGTTGCACTTGTCTGGTGAAAAGAAAAATACCTAGTCAGTTTTTCTTCCTTTATTGTTTTTTTTTCCCTTTTTCATATACATGCCCAGTGGGGCCCGATAAGTAGCGAAGAACTTCGCCGCGCAACGGCTGCAATGCAAAGAATTGTGGGAAGTGTGCTTAGAGAGGAGAAATTTCTTTGAGGCTCACGTCCAATTGCGAGGTATCAAAGCGTTTTCCGTTGCGGGAAACACGGGCTGCATCATTCCGCTCACAGCGGCAGACGAGTCGCCCTCGTCGGTCCCTCGAGGAGAATCTCAAGGACGGCGCGTGCAACGATCTCTTCAGAGCCGTCCGACAACGCCCGAGTCCGGTCTGCTCCGTGTGGCGCTTCCTTCCGTGGGTGGCTCACTCTCGCGCGACTCGGGCATGGCGGGGGTCGGGAGGGGTGCCGCTTTGGGGGGCGGCTTTAGTTCACTCTTTCCCGTGGAACCGCGGATGTATATTGGCGAGGACCGCTTTGCTCACAAAGTGAAATAAACTGACGTTTCGCGGTTCATTGTGTCTTGCGTCGGTTGGCGAGTCGTGGTTGTCAATTTGCATCACTTTTCCTGATTCTGGTGCAGTTCTCTCTCGACTGAAGCTATCGATCTTGCACAGCTTTTATAAACAAGCATAATTTCGGCCATGTGTCTCGCTTCTGTTTTGGATTTGGGGGCCAAATCAGTTCCACCTAGACATTGTGGGATCCCTGACCCGCTCAAAGCGGCAGAACGCACCCATCTTGGTGTCGGCGAGCTAGGTGGCGCTGCGTAAATCTACGAATAGTGGCATTTGTGTAGGGGAGGGGGGAGAGGGGAGGAGGCACAGGCCTTGTCTTCTAGGAGGTATTAGCATAGTTATGGTACAATCAAATAATGGATATACTGGCGGGCAGGTAAAAACGAGAGTTTAGTACACGTATATACATGTTACGATAGGTTGGAAGATTTCCATGCCTCAGTCAATTTCATTTTTGGGGGCTACATGGTCGCCCCACGGATCTTTCCTTGGCAGAGCATTGGGGTTTGCTTGCCTCATGAGTGTGGCACACGTTTGGAGTTTGAATAGGCAATCTGCCCATGCTATCTGCATCACTGCTAGAGCAGTAGTGAAACCATCTTCCAGGAATGCCATTTGGAAGAAGGCCAGTGAGGCAGTTGTTGAGCAAAATATTTAGAGCGAGATAAGTGGAAAATGAAGACCCTCGCTGCATCTTTTTTTTTTTTTTTTTGGCAGAGTCCCGCAGCTCGGACCCCATGCCACCAGAGCAACGCTGCTCGAGGTCGCATCCTTTTTTGCTCTGTAGTGCATATTGAAGACTCCAGGCACTTAATGTGGACTGAGTTTCCACCGTGTAAACCTCCATGCAGCAATTTGATTGCAGTTTAAAGGGGTACTTCAGCTAAATTTGAAATATACCCGGCGTGTTCAGAAATAGGCTGAATATGATCCACACTATCCGTAAATGACAATCGCACATTTGTATTTTGAGCCTGATGGCTTTATTTTTTGTTATAAACGGCCCACTCCAGCAAGCACTCGGAGGGCAGCCAGCAGAGAACACGAGACATCCGGCGCAGTCGTGCCGTAGCTTGTCTCGGGACGAGCAAAGCTACGGCGAGGCTGACGTCGGCAGGATGCCCTAGCTGTTCCAGCCACCAAAGCGGCAGAAGTACGCCAGCGATTGGGCCACCGCAAATAACCCCAAAGCTGCTTTTGTGCGAATATTGAGTGATGGGTTAATCTTCTATGATCTTGAAGAGGATCCCGGTAAGAGGGCTGTTCCTCCTTCCCCTCTTTCGTGGTGGCCAGAGAGCTGGCGGATGACAACAGGCTCAAAGCATGTATAGTTGCAGGCGAGACGGGCATCGTCACTACCTGTCAAGGTTGCTAGATGGGCATTACGAGCAAGGCTTTAGCGACATCCACCAGGTGCCCTTTGCTAGTCGTATAATTTGTTTTAAACATTTTTTGGGTCTTTTTCAACAATAGATTGGTGTGTCTGATGGGATACTGCTCCCTTGAACACGTTTAGACCAAGAAATAAGCGCCGTAATTTTGTTGTAGTATCCCTTTAAGGATTTTTTCTACTCTACACTCCGCCAACTGACCACAAGATATGTTTGTGAATAGGCACCTCTGCGGAAGGCCAGCTGGGTCACCGAGAAACTTAATTTTGGATAAGGCCTCCCCAGGGGGACAAGGCCCCCGGGATGGCACCGTCCCACTGGAGCGTTCTACCCACGTCGTTGGTGAAAAAACTGACCCAGTTAACCTGGTGATAAAATCGCCTTACCATCATTACGAAAAAAAAGAAGTGAAATGGAGGCAGGTGTAAAGCAAACGTCAATATACATTATTCCAATGTTTACAAATCCACAGCCCACCATGTGCACGTTCGTCACTGCTAAATGCGAGCAAACCATGCGACACACTCGCGAACGTTGAAAAGTACACCAGCCAGAAGCTCTTTCCTAGAATGGTCTATACTGCCCCAAGTGTTCATTGGCGAGGCCGTCGCTCCTTTTTGGTAGCCGGCACGAAACCACAGCACCGTCCCTGGACGTTGTCCGGAAGCTCGCTGGCTCGCTCCCGTCGAGACCCACGCTCATTTGCTTTCAATTCAGTTCAAAGTGGTCGCAAGATTTCCGCGCATACACTCCACACGTCCGGGCAAGCTTTGCGGGCAGCGTCAGCGGAAGTTTACGACTCCCTGGGACGCGCTGGCGTGGCTGCTCTGAACGATGTCTCTGGCGTCCAACTGCGGCCGGAAGGGCCTCATCCCGGCCAGAGCGTCGCGGATGCGGGTGCGGACGTCGGCGAGGTCGAAGCAGCCCAGCTGGTAGGAGGCCACCACCTCTCCGAGCACCTGGGCCTCCATGCGCAGGCAGCCCGACACCCGGTCCCTGCTGTAGCTCATGTTGTAGAAGTGCAGGCAGAGGCGGGCCAGGCGCTCAATCTGCGGGGCCGAGAAGCACATCCGCGGCGGGTCCTTGCCTGCGGGGAGGGCACTGACTGTGATGCGTCGTCTCTCTCGCCCGTCTTTCTCTGCCTCGGCGTGAGGGAGACGACGCACACTTTGTGCGACTTTGGCCGTGCCTTTTAGTGTGTGTTCTTTACGCTGCATTCTAAAGGCCGGTCCACGCACTTTCAAACGCTTAAAGGAGCGGTGCAACGATATTCAATTGGAATGTTTTTCACTTTACACGAGCTTACTGGCACACCTGGGGGGCTATGTTGCGCTTTTGGACTCCCAGGAGACTAGGAAGAGGGAAGTGACGTAGGTGTGAATGAACGTATCTCGCATCGCGGAAACTCACCGTCATCAGCGACTCCACCAATCCACATCCAAAGAGCGTTGTTGACGTCACTTCCCTCTTCCTGGTCTCCTGGGAGTCCAAAAGCGCAACATAGCTCCCTGGGACTCAAGGATACTCACACGCAACGCCACTGGCCAAGAAACTCCTTTGTTGCGGTGTAATTTGTTGCGGACAAAATCGATCATTTTCATTCAATCTCTCCTTTGCAAAATTTGATGACGTAGCTGGGGGTGATCGCAGTCTTCCCCAATGACGATATTTGAATGCAGTTCATAGATTGGACCCGAGCATTGCGTGGGCACTCGATTTGGGTTCGCGATAATTACTAGCTCTAGAAGCATTCGGGTAGTGGCCCGTGTCCAATAGCTGCAACGACGACAATAGCCAAGCCATAACAATGTCTGGAACTCGGCGCGTGTCCTGTGCTTTGCCAACCCCAGCGCGTGGCTATGATCAACACACGACCGGCTTGGATCAACATTGGCGGATTATAATCGGCTCCAAATCACGTGGCCGCTTGTTCTGGCTGAGAGTTGAGGGTGAGCCTGCTCGTTTTTCTTTAATTTTTTTTCTGGGACTTCTATCCTTCTATTGCGTGGGGTGAAAAACGAACGCGTGTTTCATAGGTCATTAACGTCAGGGATCCGTTTTAAGCGGCATTTGCGCAAAGTGCAAAGATTGTTGCATCGCCCCTTTAACACCGAGTGCTTTGAAACCTGTTTGGATCTCAACGCGCTAGCGCCATCTGTGGGGTGGGCGTGAAAGGCATTTCCATGTCTTCTTTTTGTGTGTACGTTTGATCTCGCATATGCTGCAAAATCTTGGCTCTATATTCCTTGTGAGTTGCGTGCAACAAAGGCAAAAGCACAGCCGCGAGCGCATGGCTTTCAGATTTGCTTATCTTTCACGAGCATTCGCGAAAGGAAAGCAAATCTGAAAGCCATGTGCCCGCGCCTATGCCTTTGCCTTTGCTGCACACAACTCGCGAGATAGAGTATGGTGAAATGCAGTTCCAGGGCCACCGTCATAGATGGTGTCGGCGCACCGGTGCGTTCTCCAGCAAGAGATCGCAAGAACTCTGTCCTAAACGAATGCAAATCAGTAAACGGGCCTTAACTTCCTTGGTTGATTTTTTTACGGGAGTTGAAACATGGGGTGATACCGGAAGTTCATTACCCCTGATCTTCTAAATGTGCCTTAAAAATTGCCGGTAAGTTCAAAGGTCCTCCGAAAGCGTTTTATCGTACAATGCAATCCATTTGTAACGATACTACATAAACAATGTGGCACTTATAACGATCAGTTTCATAAGTCCAGATACAACGATAAACGGTTATAACAATTGAAATTTCGGGTTTTCTCATCGTTAGAGGTGGATTACACTAGTCTGCTTGCCAGGTAGAAATTGCATTAGCAGTAAATGGGCCAGTTGAGAACGAGGCATTCCCAAGGGGCGAGGTATGCTTTCAGTTTTCACCTCAGCGTAAAGCAGACTGAAGATGTTGGTACCGAGAAAAACTCCAACTTGCCACATCCAGTCGGTGGCGCAACTGGGGAGCGTGTTAATTGCTTTATTTGCCGACAGCTAAAGCAACGCAGAATGTGCCGAGTTGGGAGCATCTACTTGTCGGTCCACAGCCAGTGACATTAGCCGATCGAAAAGTCCAAGAAAGAATTGTCAAGCAAGCACCCTGCATTTCTAATGCTGTCGGTGGTTGCTTACCTGAAATCGTTCTGTTGAAGACAATGCTGTCTCCCCAGAGAGACTGTGAAGGAGAGAGCATACTGGGCGGAGTTGTAGGTCACGTTCACGCACCCTGGAAAAGAAAGGAAAAATTACTTTATAAAGTGAAATCATTTGAGACATGCGGCAACCTTTAATACGCATTACATGTAATTTTTTTTCAATCACTTTCATTCCACGCGCGACGTCACGTTTCACGTGAGCGTTGTGGGTTGTTTGAAATTCCCGCGCGATGCCATGTGGCTGTGACGTGACCTTATCGACCAATCGGAATTTTCCCGTCTCAACGCCTCCGACGCCGGCTTTTCTGCGACACGAGCTCCTATTTCTATCTTCTCCCGCACTCACCCCCACTTTTCTCCACTCACCCTACCCCAAGAGTCAGTGACAAATGCGCCTAGCGCGCGTACACGATTGACTCTATTTCCTCTCCCCTGAGAGGCATTCGGTGTTGGACTGACCCGTGTCGTTGAGCCCAATCCTGGGGACGCTCATGTGGATGCAGCAGCCGCAGTCCGCTCCCACGCACTGGCACCTGTCGCCAGCGGTCTGGCCCGGTAGCATTGGACTCTCCTAGAGTGCTGTTGTCCAGCTTGACACCGGGTGCCGTTATCACGAAGCCATCCTTGTTGCTCTGGCCTCCAAAGGGCCACCCTGTGTCGGATACAAATTATTTTGGAGCATTGGCATAGTCTTCATAAGGATAGTATATACTTAGGTATATATATATATATATATATATATATATATATATATATATATATATATATACACACACACACGGGAAGGAGGGGATTAATTAGTTTTGTTTTGGTACTTTTTTTTTTCAGAAAAAAGCTAGAGCTGAACGTGATTTTTCGCGTGTGCTTACGGTATAACTTTTTATCAAACTTTTTCTGCCTTTTTTTAAATGAAATATCTGCTTCTGCGTTTTATTTGCCTGAAGTTCGTTATTCAGCATGCGCGACTATCTTCTGCCTGCTTTAAACTCGCACATATTGCGAAAACTATTACGCGTAGTGCTTCGGACACTTTTAGAAGCCCTACAACAAAGACAAGCCGTACGCAAACTTGGTTTGCAGAGAATCACTTGTACAAATTTGCGCGTGGCCAGGCGAGGATAGCCGATTGGACATTTCGCAAGTCGCTGGCGGCCAAGGAAGGAACTTGGAAAGCCACAAAATAAATTGTGTACGAAATCACAGAAAAAGGGGAGGGGTGCTGAGCTTTACTGTAAAAACGTTACGTGCTCGCTGCTTTGCCCCCATCCACACATACCCCCGGTTCTGATCTGCTGACACCGAGTCCCTCTGCTGCTCTTGGGCGACGGGCGACACAAACAAAATATTTGTGTACTTACCGGAAACTCCCGACAAGTGCATGTTTCCGAATATCTATACTCGTTTTTAACCTCGTAAACCGCAATAAAAAAAAAATTCCGGTTTTTTGCGGAGTATTACTGATTTCTCACTTCATATAGAGAATTAAGATATACATGTAGGTGAATTTTAGATTAGATATATGTTAAATTATCAAGCGTAACGTTTCAAACGCCAACAGTATCGCTTCTTCCGACAACCACATTTTCTAAGAACTACTTTGCGTAGCGTACGAACAATATGCGCAAAACTTCATTTTTTTCTTTCTTGAAGTCACGAGAAAAAATGCATAAAATGGTGGTATGGCAGCTGCTGTGATAAGGCGCAGAATCAGGGTCTCATGCTCCTGGTCAGATCACTTTAATCTCAGCCACGTACTACATGCATCCACGATGTAGCACTATCGCCGCTCGCGTCAGCCTTCACCACCTCGCACTGGCGCGCGTGCGTCGAGCTTCCACTGCGTCGCATCGCTGTGTTAGGAGAAGCAGCTTACGCGGGCGAACACCCATGAGTTAGCGCGATGGGCTCGGAAATTATACTCAGTGCGATTTACAGGTCGACCATTTTACATCGAAGCTGTTTATGGCTAGGGTTCCGTGGATTTTTGTGCGTGACCAAAAACTCTACGCTGGCACCGCCGCACGCCTTCCCCGTATAAAAAATTATAAGTAAATAGCCAAAATAAAGCGTTGACGAACGCGCGTGCAAGATGCCATTTGTTCGCATTTGTTTTAGGCTTTTGCTTTAGAACAGTTACTGCTGCAGACGCCGGCACGTGCGGCGCGTGGAACACCACTCCCTGCATTCTCCTTGATGCTTGGGTAATAGACCATTTGCTTTATTACCCAAGCATCGAAGGGAGAATGCAGGGATTGGTGTTCCACGCGCCGCGCGCGTGACGCATTCCCCGTATAAAATATTCGAAGTAAATAACCAAAATAAAGCATAGACGAACGCGCGCAAGATGCCGTTTGCTTTGGGTATTTGCTTTAGAAAAGTTACAAATGCTGAGGCCAGCACGTGCGGCGCGTGGAACACCAATCCCTGCATTCTCCTTGATGCTTGGGTAATAAAGCAAAAGGTCTATTTAGCAATAGGTCTATTGTTTTTTCTTTTTATTAAACCCTTTTATGAACGAAGCCTAGCTTGACCTGAACGTTATTTCTTAAAAAGTCGGTTTGGTGTCATCATTATATACGTTTTATACTTATTTATATGTATTATAATTACAAAAAGGTAATATTATCAAAGATGAACCCTCAATTATTATCAAAGATTGTTTCATTTAATGATGCGATCATCATTTAACACGTTCAAATCTGCTCCAACAAGGGTCAAAGGCTGCTCCAAACCAACATTTCGCCTGCCTACAAAAAGTAAAATGCTGCTTTCATTACTACGCGCTCAGCACGGTCTGTTCGGAAGCCTAGTTTGGCACCCCAAGCTAGCGTTATCGGAAAACGGCGTCGGCTGTTGTTAGCTTCAGAGTACGTTCACGTGTGCGTCTGTGCAGGAGACGCTGGGGTTCGAGCAGACGAACTTTCTCGTGCGGAAGGGTATGGCGGAGTAGTGATATCAGCTGTATGTTTCGACCCTTTCGCCGTGCTTTTCAATGGGTTCGAAATCGGGATTTGACGCGCAGATGGCCGATTTTCTCCACCCCTAATACTTTGACGAGTCTTAACACGTAAAGCATATGTTTTTTGTGACTATCCAGCAGCCGTTTTTGTTTCTTTCCTGGTACATGGGGTTGAAGTTTATAGTAAACTACCCAATAAAACACATGCACAGACAGAGTAAAACAGCAGTAGCTCTGTTCTGTTGCCCCCGCATATAATTAGTGGCAAGCTGTTCTCCTAAAAGTTCAGCGAGTCTCGGCGCTTTCCTTATTTAAACTAACTGCCTAAACAAAAAGGGGACTGGCCGCCGACTACGGCGCACGCGCTGATTTTGATGGGTGGCTGACACAGACCTATCATTCCAGACCGGCAGTTCGGAAAATGGCCGATCCGAATGGCATGCCTCATAACAACCCGGCTTTTTTTTCGTTTTTTTTTTTTTTTGGGGGGGGGGAACGCATAGATTTAGTTTTTATTTTTCTTTTTGAGTTAGCGTAGCAGTTGCTTGAAAATGGCACTGCATTCCTCATTAATGCGAGCGAAGCAGAAGCACTAACAGACAGAGAGAGCACCACGCCGACCACGCTTTGGGCCGACCACGCGCCGAGCACGCCAGCTCGTGCAGTGAAAGCGCCGTTCAAGGCGGCATGATCGCGCTTGTAGCTTCGGCTTTGCACGCACTTATGGGTAATACGGAATATGATAGACGTTCTGCGAAGCGGTCTCCCCGTTTCGAAATTGCGGCGCTTTGACTTCTGGTGGTGAATCGGAGTGCGTTGCCTACTTACGGAGCGGCTCCGTGGAACCCAGAGCGGCAGCAACGACGAGCACGGCGAGCAGCATGCTTGTGGATGTTGTCGGACCACTGGGTGGTGGCGAAATCGGTGCGTGTCCGTTTATAGAGAGTCTATCGGATGTTGGGTCACGTGGCCACACAAAGGTCGAGCACGGCGGCCCTCACGCTTCAGTGCTGATAGAGGCTTTCGCGGCGCGCTTTGCACGCCGCCTCCCCCTCCTCCTCCTGTTGACCGATCGAGACTGCCCTGATTTTCGTCTCGATTCCACCAACGCCGGTCTCGTCGGTGCCCGAAGCTACACTTCTGAGACGAAGAGAGCGGCTTCTCGGACTTCAGAAATCGTTTTTACAGCTGAAACTGTCCAAACATGCACTTGCACGTTGGCTGCTATGCTCCATTCAGCCCTAAAGCCGCTCTCACACAGCTCATACCTCGTACAAAAAAATACGGTTGTTCGCTTCAGGACACGACGAGAGATTGTACACCCCTCAGACAGGTTCATCGTGTTCGCATCGGACATGTCTTTCCGTGATGTGACATCATGACCATCGTACGAGGAAGATCGCCGGACCATTCAACCGCCTCCCTTTCATCAGCTGACCACATTATGGACGGAGGCTTGATCACGTGGCGAAAGATGAGTTATGACTGCTACAACGAGCACGCAGCTACCGCACTGTCAGCTGAGCGGTTGCGAGTTATGGACTTGCCAGCTCGACGGTAACTTGTGCCGACGGCAGGTCAAGATACCGTAACATTTATACAATTTACGGATGTGACACCAGGCGGTGGCGGTGGCGCTGGCCAGTAACAGGAATGCACAGTACCGTACGCATGTTTCCAAGCCTACTAGCTTGTTCATCAACAAACAGTTAATGTGCATTCGGCTGTTTCCAATTGCTGGATATCCAATAGGAGGAAGCTGCTGCTCTATTTCCGCCAAATCCTGCTGCAATTTCGCCGAATTTTCAAAAATTTCGTTCTTTTCGAATAACGTACACTCGGCATCAAACCTGTCTAAAGTGCGGGAGCGGTGCGCTCCGGCCTGCGCGTGCGACATTTGGCGGTGGACACTGGGCCCGAGATAGCGCGCCTCTGACGCATGGGCCAGCCATTGTGCAGCGCTGGGCAGATGCCAACGTTTGTGCTAACCCTTCTGCAGACTCCGCGGGCCGCCAGAGGAGCGCTCGGCGCCTCCAGGCTGCGAAATAAAGGCGCTCCATGTGGCGGCCCACGCGCGGCCGGCTCCGCGATTATCGCGCGTTCTTCCGAGAGGAATTTAGCCGCTGAACTCGCGCGCTTGCTTCCGTCGAAGATCGTAAGCCTGAAAGCGGCTCAAGGCGGTCCTTTCCTCTACTGAGTCTACGTGCCACATCGCATGCTTCAGCATAAACACTTCAAAATATTCTCTGAAGATTTTAATGCGAAATCATTAACCGTCCCATGGAGCGAAGCCGGCGTTGTCTGTAGCAGCGAAAAACGGCAGCTAAATTCCCATTGGCTGCGACGCGTCATAGTTCCAGGAACGCCACCCCACAGAGAAGCCCTCTCCTGGCGCTGCGGCCCGCGCCGGTAAAGGGAGGGTGGCGCGCGCGGCCTACGCTCTCCCCTTTTTCGGGTCACGTGTCAGGCTTGGCCGGAAAATCGAAGGGGAGCGGGAAACTCCCTCGCGACTCCAACTAACTATAGGGGGCGCCACTCGCTTTCCAAAATGGCGGTTATAGTGAGGGTCGGAGGTGCGTGCCGCTGCTGAGCCTGTCTAGTGTGCTGGCTTCACTGAGTGACACAAATTATGTCTGGTAATACGAGGAAGCTAGGGTGTTATGAGAGCAGGTCGCTTCTTTATCCTGAAAACAAAAACGGTGTTGAGCGTAATACTTACTCCAGGAAGCACGTTTTAATTCTGGAGCGAAACCGAAACTAACCTCTATTTTGGATTTAATTTGACGATATAGGTCTTAATTTCAAATTATTTTATAGCTGAAGATGTGTCTCACATCGTAATGATTTAGTTAATTAAGTTGTTCGCGGAAACTTTTTTTTTCTTGACATACGTCTTCGATTCAGGCACTTCAACTTATACTGGAGACTGGAGAACAGGGCCTTTCATGCATTTTAGAGGTAACATAAAATATTGTAGTTGTTGAAAAAATCAGTGCTGATATTTGTGCGTTCTCGCTGCCATTTCTCGCTCAGATAGTTGTGTTGTTAAAGAATGAACTGCGGGCCTTTTAATTGGTTTGAGGTATTTAGATGATAAATTTTTACTTTTCCACAAAAGGTATAAATTAATAACCGCTGTTCTCACTACAACAACCCAAAGACGGAATCTGAGTCAGTCAGCTGAAGAGTGTGTGTGTTTTTTTATAGCGACGCGTGACGCATAGGACTTTATATTGCATCCAGTGTTTGACTGTTTGTCTATCTTGATAATAATGTCAGAGTGTTTCATATGCTAAAAAAATGATACCTTTCAGGAAAGACTATTATGGTTAAATGACGTATTTTTGTGATCGTAGCGTTAAGGGGGCATAAATTGCCGTGATCTGTATTATTAATAATAGTATCAAATTTAGATAATTTAATATGCAATGTTTTAATATTTAATATAATTTGTTGCTTCTTATCTAATTTCAAACGGGCGAACAAGTATGACAATCAAGTGTGCTAATTGTCATCACTGGTGCCAACTGCAGCATTTTTAATGACCAAGTTACAAAACAATAGTCTAAAATCAATCAAAACATTCTCGATAATGTGAAAAATCCCTGTAAAATTGCATTAATTGTGGGTAAAGCGCATTTTGCTTTGAATGTCGCGACTTTTGACACTCGGCAAGAGGTACAAAGTCGCGGTCAATATCCTCCCAGCCCTAATACCCTAAAATAAAAAAATGTATATATATATATTTTTTTTTAATTATCAAATTTTTTATAGCATTTAGTTACTTTCATTTTTATGCTCCGTCGTTTTGCCAATCTCAGCCTTTCCAGTTCGAAGGAACGCCTACCTGCTTGCACGTCTGCTCACTGCAGCACGTTGCGTTGTCGTTGCAAGCCGGTGAAACAGTGAAACAGTTGTGAGTTTTAGTATTGGGTATACGAGCAAACGCAAGCGCTGTGTGTTTGCGTTAGCTCTGCGTGTTCTACACTGCGCGTGCGCAAAGCCCACAATTTTGGTCTTGGATTGGCGCATGGCGATGAGGCGCACGCACAACGTGGGGCACGCAACTCTAACGCAAACGCACAGCACTTGCGTTTGCTTCTATGCGCAATACTAAAGCTCTCTATACTCTGTTTCAGCTTGTGTTGTACCGCAGGAAAGGCTACAAGCGCGAGCTTCTTGCTCTAAAGCACATCTCGGCGGAACACGCTCTCGTGCACCAAGGACATCTGCCAACGCTATGTGCTCGCGCTTCTAGCCTTCGCTGCGGTACAAGATAAGGTGAAACGAAGTATAGTAAAGTACAATCCCATACCGGCTGCAGCACTACGCTGGGACAGTAAAGAGTGTTGTTTGCGTTCGGAAATGACAATTCGCGAGCCATGATCGCGCGTAGCTCCGCCGCGCACGCTGCACGGGAGAATCGGGGGACCCTCACTAGAGCGCTTCCCTTTTCCGCCGCGGGAGGGCGAGCAACTAGCTGGATTCTACGCTCTGCTTTCAGGCATGCATCGCGCCGCCCGGCCGGCCTCTGCGGAGCCACGGCGGGGCGCGCTGCTTGTAGAAATGCGCTGTGTAGGAATGCTACGCATTCCTACACGTAAGCAGTCTTAAGTGTCCTCTTGTAATTTTTTTCTTTTCGTTCATCACGTTTTTTTTTTTAATTCTTGCTCTCAATCGAAGCCAACTGAATTAAAATATTTGCACGAAAACCCAAGGGTCTTGTGACATGTTATATATTGGAACATTCATTCAGACATCATTACGAGCTTGGTTCTGCTTGCGCAAACGGCAGGCAGCTTTAGGAACGGAATAATTTTAGTGACCGACCCACGTTCATTACCGCGGAATCACAGGCCCTGGCTGTGTTCTCATATTGAAAGCAATCTATCGAAAGTGCAGAGAATACAAGCAGCTTGAATTGGTAGCGGTGAGGAAGCATTACACGCAAACAAGAAAATCCGTACCTTCCCGTGCACACCATGCGCGGTTTTGCGCAACTACGGAACTAGAACATGCAATAATGCGGAGCAGGCGGCGCGCGGGCCGCCCCACCGAGCACCTTGATTTCGCAGCCTGGAGGCGCCGAGCGCTCCTCGGGAGGCCGGCTGAGTCTGCAGGAAAAACAACACAAACGTTGTCATCTGCCCAGCACTGCACCATGGCGGCGCATGCTCAGAAGTCGCGCCATCTCGGGCCCAGCGTCCGCCGGCTGATGTCGCATGCGCAGTCCGGAGCGCACCGCTCACTCGGCTCACATTTGATGCCGAGTGTACTGTTCAATTTGTTATTGGTGCCGAACACTGACAACAGTACTTCTGCAGTATTTCTCGTTGTTCGTGGCCCATTTGGGCGAGTCAGTTAGCTCTGTTGAGTGAGCTTCTCACAGGGCCTTCGTGCATTGCAGAGAAGCGACACCGCGGAGTAGACATCGTGGTCCTGCGTATCTCGGCTGACCGTAATGCGGTCGCGTGTTTAAACGGAAAGCGCTCCTCCAGAGTGGTATGGGGCACGCGCACAAATCAAGTATTGAAAAATAAAAAAAGGCGTTTTTAGATTGTGATAACCGACAAGCTACGTGCATGTCGAGGTTTGTTTTCAAATTCCAGATTTAGGAAAAGATATTTGGGTATAGCGAGATTATCTCTACAAAACCGCGTAGCGAGCTGCACTACATTTTTTTTTTTTAATGTCAAATCCCTCATTTAGTTATCACCTCTTTTTTAGGCATCCAACTGTTAGTAGGGCTGACAATAAAGTATAAATTAAAACTAAATGCGCTTTTTCACGCAGTGGACAAATGGAAGCTTAGGAATAATCTGACTAACTTCAGTTGAATTGACCCATATCGATTTTTCATTAAAAAATATTCATTAAAATACCACATGCATAATTAAAATGACAAAACATTTTGTTTGTTTTTAACTGAATTTGGAATTGGCAGTTTTATTTGAACTTTTAGACTTGTGCAAAACATCCATTGTTTAGTGCTCAAAAATTATTCCAACGTTTTGTTTACCACTCAGATATGTCATCAGTCATTGTGTGTTTCAAAGGTGGCTGCTGCAATGGGCCTTTTAAAACAAACGAAGAATAGTTCCTTTGTCACAACATCCCTGTTGCCGTGTGTATGCTGCTTTTAAGCACAACTACACGGCTAGATGAATGTTTGAGGGAATCACATTGTCTGCTGTGTAATGGGTGCTTATGAGTGGTTGCACAAAACTGGGAAAGCAAAGGCTGGACAGGTCAATGCAAGCACATGATCTTAACATAGCATCCACAGTGGAATGAATGAGGATTAAATATATGCTTGTACACCTAACATTCTTTGTACTGCTCCAACAGGCGATCCGAAATGACTCGGTCCAATTGCAACACTGGGAAGGCTTGCTGGTCCCCAAACATTCAGAACTTCGTTCAGATGGACGAAGCAGCTCTGAAATGCCATGTTGAATTAACCTGAGACTGGGATAGAGAAGAAACGTCAAAACGTAAAATATGTTTCTTCTCTACCCCAGTCTCAGGTTAATTTAACATGGTTAATATTCACCAGCTTGCCTGCACCCTTACGATTTTTTCTCTGAAATGCGATTTAGGGTGGCTGGTGCCATCTGGCCATTTTGCAGCACGGTGTTTATTCCTCTCACAAGCTGTGTGCAGCGGCGTGAAGACGAGCCCGAGAGCAGTGTGAAATGCTTTGTGTGCACGAGCACTCGTGTAAGGAAAGCCATGTGTTCGCACTTTTCACAAAGCCGTCCACAAAACACAAGGTGACTGAGAGCCTCTCTAGGCACAAGCACTCTTTGTTGCCTCTTAGCATACTTGGGGAGTACTTGAATTACTGTGATTTAATCAATTTTTAAGTCATGTTTAATTGTAATTCATTACTTCTGTAGTTGTAATGCAATTACTTTTAACCTCAGTAATTGCAATATTTTATTACAATTACTGCGTTTTTAATAATTTTGTCAGGCTGGACCTTTGTTTTACAGGGTCATTGACAGGCAAAAATGCACTGAGCCTTATTGTCCTTTTGCCAAATACAGGTGCTTTGAAAGCAGAGACACTGTACCAGGGTACCAATCATGGACGCACAGATGAGAAACTGTCAAAGCCACTGCACCTGCAGAGGGGCACAAAAGATGCCTTCAAAAATCTAGTGCCTTTCATTGTCAGGATGGAGAGGATGAAAATTATATGATTGTGATTTGTACATTGATTATCTTGTAACGACTCACGTTTTTGATAAAGATAATGATTAAGAGTCCAAACCCGATTAGATTGCTTTGGCACACTACCAATGCTGATAACTTTTGTTGGGAATTTAAAAAGAACTCTAATACTCTTGGTGGTGTTGCAAAATAATAGAACTGACTCGTGTCATACTCATAAGTGTTCCCTTCCCACATCACGCTATTAATGAAGCAGGTGAAACAAAGGCACAAATGTACACGTAGCGGAGCGCTTAGGATAAACTACAGTTTACACAGAAAAAATTAAACACTGAAATAAAGCAAGGAGAGACACTCACAGTTCTTTCAAGGAGCAAAAAAAGATTGGTGTGTTTATACAGTTGGAAGTTTGTCTGCCTCAGTGGGCATCTGGCGTGTCAGCTGTAGATGAGCAATTTAGCCAGTGCGGTACAACTGCTAGCCTGGGGTCTTTAACATGCACCACGCAGTAGTGATACACGACCGCACGCCAGTACGATGCTCATCCAGATCGAAACGGGGCGTGGGTGGGGATTGAACCCAGCATTCCTGGGTTCTGTAGTGCAAGCTTTCGCTCCACGTGCTCCGAGCTGGTGTGCACTTTCAACGTGATACGACAAATTTATATGAGTGTCCATCGCACTACATTGCACTTCTTCTTTTTCAGGAAGTTAAATTCAGCAATCTTTATCTTTTTCTAGTATTTTCATTTTCCTTTGATTCCTCTGTGACTGAGGTGGTGTTGGTAGTGCAATGGGCATCATATAAATATGTTGTTGCTTGTTGGAAGTACTGTGTGTCTTTCCTCTGTCCATTTTAGTGTTTTATTCTTTCTGTGTGAACTAAAGGCACATAACGTGGTGAATGCAAAACAGCATATACTGAACCTTCAACAGAGACACAAAGAATAAAAAAATACCTTTCAGTAAAGAAAAAATGCAATCACATTAGCATAACCCAAGTCGGGTATTTCTCAAAGGTCAGTATTTGTAAAGTAATTGCATTGCTTTCTAAAAGTAATGCATACTTGTAATTATTCACTTTTTGTCTTTGTGATTTTAATTGTAATTAATTTGCTTTAGAGCCAAGTAGCTGCAAATGTAATTAAATTATATAGGGTGGTCCAAGTCACCAGGCTCAATCTAAAATGTACCGTAAAATGACGCCTGCACGTAGCAATCTAAACTTTTCGTCAAAGGTGTATTTCATAGGTTGGTTTTTTCTTGTTAAATTACAACGCATAGTTCTCTTTCTGTAAAAAATAAGGCCGAAAAACTTGCCAGGGTCTACGGCGGGCAGCGACGCAGACGACAGGAGTTCAGTAGCGGGGTATGTTTGGCGTTCGTATTGATAGATGGCGCTACCTCCTTATCGCGACGGCTCGCGACCACCGTTGTTTATTAAAATGAACATAATCTTTTTGAAATGTTACCTTCGGTTAAAAATAAATGAGGACAATAAAAGCAAAACTTAAAGTAAAGAAAATGCGTCTGCATAACGGCGGCGCGTTTGCTGCCAACAGATTTCGTCTGCGTGTCGTCTGCTTTCTTTCGCTGGTCGGCTGCACCTTCGGCTGACGCTGCTCCCGACGCCATCTATCAATACGAACGCCAAACACACCCCGCTACTGAACCCCTGTCGTCTGCGTCGCTGCCCGCCGTAGACCCTGGCAAGTTTTTTGGCCTTATTTTTTACAGAAAGAGAACTACGCTTTGTAATTTTACAAGAAAAAACCGACCTGTGAAAGACACCTTTGACGAAAAGTTTAGATTGCTACGTGCAGGCGTCGATTTTTACGGTCCATTTTAGATCGAGCCTGGTGACAAAATATAGGGTGACCACCCTATATTTTAGAAGGAATTTACCCAAGTATGCCGTTTAGTCACACAATTTCTGAGCATTTTCCCCGTGACTGCATGCCATAAAAATTAGACAGGACTGCCGTTTTGAAATGGAAGGTATCTTGATGATCAATTACAAGGTTGACTACCTCCATATCCTGAAAGAAAGACGGGCCACGCAGACATGAGCTATCTTTCAGTAATTTGGAGAAGAGATGCTGGACTTTGTTTCTCGCCCACTCGCGTTTGAATCAGCAGCCCCAAAACTCAAACTGCATGTCCTACTGCTAAATCGTCGAATCCAGGCGATGCAATTTCTCCAGGTCGGCAACTTCTTTGGTCCCTCCCTTCTCCCAAGTATTGAAAATTAAGCAGAAGACAAGTGCGAGCTAGCTTATGGGATACCAGAGCAGGCTGCACAAGTTCCATCTAAGTTGCATCAGCATCACTAGTCTGCATCTTGTAATCTATGTGTAACATTACGATTCATTAGTACAAGCGCTCCAAACACTGGTTGGTATTTTCCAGGCAAGACATAGACGACGAGCTACGAGAGGAGTCTTTTGCTCCTGCAGCTTCACTCGCATCTGCAAGACGGTAAGCGACTAAAATGGACTTGGGCTCTCAACGTCCATTATTAAGACATTTAATTCCAGGAGAAGGGACAGGATGGACAACAGGTTCCAGTATAAATCAACGTTAGGTCTCTAGGAGGTTCAAGTTTCTAATTCCTCCAAGTTTCGAATGCTTTCGTTTGGTTACAAGTCGTGTTTGTGATGCCCCTTCTGTACCCCTCTCCAAAGTATTTGCATTAAAGCAACAGGCCGGCGTCCTTGCTTTAACTGTAATACTTAAATAAAACGAATTAAATTTATTAATCCTATATGTAACGAGCGTGGGTCGACGGTGCTACTTGGGTGACTCAACGGACTTTCCTCAGCATCTTGGCGATGGGGTATTTTCTGAGGAGCGTGTTGGCTTGTTGGGACGTGAGCTGCGACGCCTTCAATCCGGGCGTCAAGATGCCCTGAGAGCCTGTCTGTCTGTATTCGGCGTTCTTCAGCTGAAACGAGAGGGCAATCGGATGAGACGCCGCCGAGCGGGCGCGGACGGTGCCAGACCAACGCAGAGGAGGCGTTGGCCAGACCTACCAGGTGGCGATCGTAGCAGCTTTGGAAGGCCGACGCCTCTTGCGGGCAGTTGTTCGAGTCGTAGTTCTTTTCCGACAGGCAAGCGAAGAGAGTCATCATCTCCGGCAGACATGCGACGTCTGCAAAGAACGCGAGGATTCACTGCAGGCCGCTAAATCGGAGTTGAGCAAACCCGCTCGCTCACCCGAAGACTTCCCCTTCTTGCCCGACACCTTGTCTTTGAGCTCCATCGGTAGCAACTCTCGGAACTTGATCGGGGGCTTCGCAGGCCACCGGCCGTTGCCCTGTAAGGAGTCCGTAGACCGCATTCCCGATTATTCGCTACTCCAACTCTGCCGACTTGATTGTGTGGGAGGAACTGTTTGATTTTCCTTCGTCGAGTGTGATCGAGAGCGCCGAGAGCGTGGCGACGAACAGCTTCGATCGGATTGTTGGATTCGGCCCGAGTGTTAGCCGATTCGGTTCTGGCCAATACCACCTGGCCATTCTTGCCATGGTCTGTTTTGCCTTGAAAGCCTTTAGAAAGTGTGAAAATACAAATGAAACTTAATCTATAAATTGTATATCATGGTGTCGGGTTTATGAACGTGTCGGTACGTAGCAAAGCAGAACGAAGACATTTCCAAACAGCTTCAGCCGCCAGAAACTGTCACAACATGTGCAAGCCAATGTACAGATATAGTTTTGTTTGCAATGGCTCTGCCTAATGAAATTATTTCGCGGGAAAAGTGCAAAATATCCAACTTTAGTTCTAAAATGGATAACAGTGGTACATGCGTTTTAAATTATAACACCGAATACCCTAAATCAGCGCGCCCGGATAGCTCAGTCGGTAGAGCGTTAGGCTTTTAACCTAACGGTCCGGGGTTCGAGTCCCCGTTCGGGCGTCGATTTTTTGATCTTTTGCATGATGCAGGTCATCTTTAGTTTTACGTACGATGATTTCTTTTTATGTAAAACATACATACAAACATAAGGCGATTGTGCATTGTGCATGCAGATGAGATAATAATCACAGCAAACACGTACAAACAGCTTATCAGCAAAAGTTTAAATTTTGTTATCTTGCAACCTGTTTCAGTCGTTTTTCTTATTGACGAAAATAATCCCTGGAGAAGGAAAACAAGAGGGACAAAGGACAAACACAAATCTCCAAACACAGCTAGGTGACTGGTGCGCGATTGAAAAAATCCGCCTGGTCCGGTTATCGAACCCGGGACCTCTCCATTACACGTGGAGCGCTCTGCCAACGGAGCTAACCAGGGGTGAGACGTCAGCAGAGCAAACGAGTTTTGTCAGCTGCCACCAGTCTCACCAACAAGGGTGAATGCAATTTAAGGTTATGATTATAAGGCAATTAAATGCAAAGGTGCAAGCGAGCTGGAGTTTGGTCGCGCAGCAGTCACCTAGCTGTGTTTGGAGATTTGTGCTTATCCTTTGTCGCTCTTGTTCCCCTTTTCCAGGGTTTATTTTCGTCATTCTTGTCCAGCTCGCTTGCACCTTTGCATTCAATTGCCTTATAATCATTTCTTTCTTATTTCTTGCTTTCTTGCCAGCAAACTGCTTTCTGCGTCTTGTTTTTGTTGTTTTTTTCAGCTTCTACCAATCTTTTAATTTTTGACTTGTCATTACTTTCCAACTTTGTACCGTTTGGAACACGTCTCACACTATGCATTTTTTTTTCCTGGAAGTAGTTACGTAGTTCTTTTTAATATATTTTTTTTCAATTGTCTGCAAAATTTGTAAAATTATTTTACCTCTTTGAACTATAATGGTTCAGCTTGAATGTGTATATTAGATGAATAAAAACGCCAAAATTTTTTTTTATTAAGAAAAATATTTTGGAATTGAAAATTACATACCATATTCATATCATATCATATCATATCATATCATATCATATCAAGTCATATCATTAACCAAATATATGTCTGTTGAACATGTTTACGTTTAAATAAATAGAAAAGCTGAAACTCCGTGAGAATGCGACGCTAGCGGTGGCGATAAAATGTGAAAGTTTGAGCACATGGCTTTACCTGGATCAAAAGATGCAAAAGAAAAGCAAATATTCTCTATGAGTCTCTAAGCCTAATAATATTCATCAAACATGACAGAAACCAGTGTTGGGAAGTACTTCAAGTACATTGTACATAAAGTACTACTTCAAGTAGGTTTAGGAAACTTGTACTTTACTTGAAGTACATTCTCTGAGTATGTACTTGTACTTTACTTAAAGTATTTTTTTCTGGTACTTTCCGAGGAAAGTACAATTCCTGACTTCAAAGTACATTCCCCAAATTTGGTTTTGTTAAATTTGTATCACGAAATGATGCCTCGTGAACTTCGAAGAATATACTGGGAGAGATTCTACTCTTACCAGAAACGTGAGCAGACGATGCATCGCTCTGTATGTTCTGGGGGCGGCTTTCCCGTAGCTTTTTGAACTCGCTACTTCTCGGTAGGTCAGCCCAAGCGAGGAGGTTTAAAATATTAGGAGAGCAATATTAATTATAATATAGCACCTGATACTGTGGTACGGAAAAATTAAACTTTCAAGTCGAAGAAAAAGACAACAGAGAACGCCACAAGTTTTGAGACATTCTTTTTTTTTTTCTTTTCCTTCGACTTGAAAGTTCCTTAATTTTTTTCGTATCTCAATCTCAGGTGTCACATTATGATTAATTATCACCAGCTCGCTTGCACACTCACTGTTTTTTTTTTTTTTTCATTAAGGGGAGGACATTCCTCTATGAGAGGATTGCTTGCGGAAGCTACGGGGCTGATGTCATGCTCTCTCCTAGTACATTTAACCCCCTTGGGTGCAACAAACCAGTGCAAGCGACGCCAAATTGAGAAGCGGAACTTCTGAATTAGGCTCTATTCCTGAGAATAACTACTCCATGGCCACCTGGCTTTATCAAATATTCGCCGCTGTTTTTGAAAATAGGTCATGCACCCCTGATTACCCCTGGGCAATGCATACCAGTTAAAAAATCACTGTATATGGGAATGAAAGGGCATCATGAAATTTTGTTTTAAAATACTTGTACTTTACTTTGGAAGTACATTGTATTTACAGTACTTTACTTCAAGTACATTGCACCCAGTGTACTTACTATTTTACTTGAAGTACATCACGTCTCATTTACTTTGTACTTTACATGAAGTACCTTTTAGTTGTACTTTACCCAACACTGACAGAAACCCATGCAGAGACTGAGGGTAAAAACGACACATACATGATGCACCCGCATGTCTCGGAATTTTCGTCATGCTTAATATTCACCAGCTCGTTTACACACTTATATTTCGTTCATTAATTCATCAAATTTAAATTTGAGATTTTGGGCGCGTGCGGCAATTATGTCAGTGAAAACAAAACTTATCGGTAAGAAAGAAAACAATATTGTCTTTTTAACTGGCCAGTTTTTTCACTGAAATAAATGCTAAAGGGAAAGGCGCCCAAAATTTCAAATATCGGTATGATGAAGATTAGGCTTAGGTGGACGTCGGCTGGTAAAGAATTTTTGTTTTTCGTTCGTATTTTTTTTTTATTCAGGTGACGTCATGTGCTCAATTTTTTGCATTCTATCACCGTCACTTTTTCACTGGGTTTCAGCTCTCCCCCAAATTGTTTGTTCCCGTAGAATTTCTTGGAAGTTCGTGTCTGTCAGTACTTTTATCTTGTCTTCTAAATTTGATAGAGAAGTGTAAGCATTATTTATTTATTTATTTATTTTAACTTTTGGAGGGTGCCTCTAAGCCCGGAGGCCTATAGAAGGGTGCAGCCTTTGTCAGGAATATGCATTCTAATGTAAATTGATGGGTATTATGTATAACTTTAAATTAACACAGATTGTGTTCGAATACTACGTCCGTAAACTGAATCACCCCGCGAGCACTTTCTGCGAATTCACAATCGAGCCTCCTGGAAGAAAACTTCCTCTGCCGCCTCACCATAAAATCTTCCGGCACCCGCGAAAATCTTGAGTCTGGGCACTTACCTTCCCTGGCGTCCCTTAATCTTCCTTCTTCTTCTTTTTTTTTTTTTTGTTCCTTTTTGTTTTGTTTACATGTATGTCTACGAGCACATTCTGCAATCTTCCGTGCGTTGTGCGTTGTGTTCTACATAACTCCCGTTATTCACAAAATATGTACCCTCTCTGTCATTTTTGTACTTTCTCTTTTATTCACTGACCCGTACTATGACTGATCTAGCTGTCCCTGTCACCTTTTGTATTATTCTTATATGTAATGTAATGCCCAGCATTGTGTACTTGAATAAATAAACTTATACTCACTGCGTAAAAAACTCCTTTCCGATTTTTTTTTTTTTTATAATTCTGTGGTTTTTGTTTTTTGCTTGTGCGGAAAGGAGCAGATCTCAGAGGGGTGCGCACACGTGTCTTTTGGCGTAGGTCAGGACGACAAAAACATCTTCTGGGCATCCATTTATGGCCAAGCGTGGGACAAAGTGTTGGCCTCTCGGTCTAGATTGTGGAACAGCGGTGCATGCAGGTGATTGAGCAGGGTGTCACCAAGTCAGGGTGGAGGACACTTCTGTCACAGCGAGCAAGGACTAGCTGCTACAAAACGATAAAAGTCGACAGTGAACTGAAATATTTGTTTCCGGGTAGAGGTCTAGGAGAAGGGGAGGTAACAATGCACTTTTTTTTCAGTGATGTAGGGGTTGTCGTTTTATCTTTATTCTTTCCCCCCTCTCGGTAGGTGATGCACTTCTACAGGGCAGCCCAACTGACTCCGGCAGGACTGCAGTCATTTCACCATTTCTCGAGCGGCTTGCATACGCGTGTTTGACACCGGACCTGGTACTCGGAGCTCGAAACACGAACATCAAAGACAGGACGAACTGCGATAAACGAGGCGCGGACGTTCGAACTGCCTTGGTTGTGTTTATGGAAAGTTTCTGAATGTGTCGATGAGACCGAGAAAAATATATCCCAAAACAAATATCCTGTCGGCTACAAAACGTTTGAGGTGAAGTCTGAGGAAACATGCGAGTTTGAGGCTATAAACTTTCAAAATCATAAAATAATAACTCATTGAGTAATGTATTTTGGATTACTTTCTTATGTATTACATTGCATCGTACCTTTCCAATGCAACTCTAAGGCAGCCACAAAAGCCTGATTCCTCCCTGATTCAGCTTGAAAGAAAGAGCCCGATTTTTATCTCCCGAATTAAATATATATATATATATATATATATATATATATATATATATATATATATATATATATATATAACCCCAAAAACGAAGAACTCTACATATATGGTGCCATATATTGTAAAGAAACCAGGTAACTATAGTTACCGAATTGTACTTGGTTTCGTTACAACCCTGATCTCCTAGAACTATAATTAACGCGTCGCCATAAGAAGAATTATAAACAACATTAATTACATAGAATTTACTAAGAACCCGATCAATTAAATATTAGATGACATGTCGTATCCATTAGTTCCTACCTGTGAGCATTGTTGAGTTCAAGTTCTTGGATTGAAAAGAATATAAATTATAATCCAGTATGTATCCCATAAACGTATACTTAGCATACGACGCAAAGCAGCTAGCAGCAGCAATATTGTAACTTCTGTCACGTTTAGTTTGAACTGTGAGTATACGAGAAACATATAACCGGGTTCGTAAATCAACGCAAGTTTACTTATCAAAAAAATAAATTTACAATTCGCATCATCGGTTTGTTAAACCGCACACAGCAACCCACAGAAACCAGGCAATCTCCGGCCCATGGCCGCCGTTAAGACAATGACGCCGGCGTTTGTTGCAGACCGAGGGGCGTGCAAACCCCCAACCTTGTATTTTGCCGACCAGCCCCTCTAAGCAAGTTCCGATGCACGTCCGGAACAGTTCTCCGGAATCACATCCTCTTCCAGAAGGACGAGGCCAGCATCTTGGGACCGTGCGCTTCGTGGATGACGCCTCATAGAGCGAAGAACAATCGGCGACGGCAGAGCGGCAACTGAGGCGCATGCGCGGCGCCTCCGCGAGTTGACGGCCCTTCAAAGCTTCTCGTCGACGCCGTAGTACACGTTGCAGTACGCGTGCTCTGGGAAGTTGTCCAGGTCGATGTAACCGGCGTTCAGCTTGATGAGGCTGTCCAGGTCAGAGGAGAGCTGCTCGAAGCTGGGCCTCTCGTTGGGGTTCGGGTTCCAGCAGGACTTCATCAGTCGATAGAGCTCCCAGCGGCAGTGGGTCGGCTGCGTCATCACGTGACCGTCGCGCACGTGGCGGATCACCTCCTGAGCACCCAGGCCGGGGTAGGGCGTCGAGCCTGCGGGAAGACAATCGCGTCCGAAACCGGGCCGGGTGTGTGCTGTTTTCGTACCTTGCCATGGCATATTTGAGCCAGAGTTCCTCGCGCAAGCCCGTTAGTGTTCCGCTTTTCGAAAGGGATGTCTAGGTATTGAAAGAAATATTCGCCGTACTTTCGCTCCATTTATTCTCCCCCACTGGTATCAAAAGTGGCTCGTCTAATAATGTAATCGTACGGCAAATATTTATCTTTAAAAAAATACGTTATACGGCTGCGAGGAGGAAGGGTGAGACGGAAAGGAAAGTTCAGAAAATCCGAGCGAGCATGCGCAAGACGGACTAGCTAAGCTGACAGTGCAGTGGAAACAACTGGCTCGCCGGACCAATTCACCGCCTTCCTTTCATTACCTGAGCCTGCTCTCTGTTCGTCTCTCTGGGGCGGGAGGGTGATCACGTGGTGAAAGATGAACGTATGTCTGATCCTGCGAGCACGTAGTTTCGACCGCACTGTCAGCTTAAGGGTGAATGAAGTCGCCGAAGTTTGTCTTTTCGTTATGATTACGCATTGCGCGAAAAGAAAACCAAAAACCACTAGGCGCATGTCCAGGAACAGTGGTAGAAAATTACACCTCCGGCAACGGTGTGCTAAACGTGCAGGCTCCGTGACCTTTTGCTCCCCGACGTACCCAAAGTGACGATTTCCCACAGCAGTATTCCGAACGCCCAGACGTCGGACTTGAAGGTGAACACCTGAAGGTACAAGCACTCCGGAGCCATCCACCGCACCGGGAGGGCGCCCTGCAAGACATCGAGGTTCCTGATCGATCCCGTCTCGGAAACGGACGAGATTCCTTGCCTTAGACTTCTGGTGGTAGACGTCCGTCTCGGAGTCCCTAATGCTCCGGGACAGTCCGAAGTCGGCGACCTTGCAGCAGCCGTGTTCGTCGACGAGCACGTTCCGGGCGGCCAGGTCCCGGTGGATTATCTACGACAATAGCGCCACTTACACCTTAGGAACATTTCCTAGAACTGTTCTGAACAGTGGCTAACTTTACCTTCATACAACTATAGAATAGGCGTAAACTCTTCGCGCTAGTTTGTGAAAGAAAAAGAAAAAAAATCCCTTATGAGGTTTGCATTTTTTTTTCTACTAGTTATTCACTTATTCTGTGACAAACGCAACAAGCTGGGAAAGGGTTTTTCTTAGGGAGCCTTCATGTGCGCTTTGCTAGGGTGATGCCACCCTTTGTAATACCACTCGCCGACAAACCAGCAGCCATTTTGGTTCTCGGTGATAATTCGTGGGGCTTATAACCCTCCCGGAAACAAGCACCTTATCTCACAAGTTCGGAGCAGCGTTGTGGAACCCACGCAGGGAGGATTAGCATTTTCGCCCCTCGGATGGGAGGACCGATTGACACAAAGGCCACTTTCCGGCGCACGGGGAAACAATGAGGAACAAAATGGCGGCGGGAGAGGGTGTGGGAAAGGGAAACAGGCAGTTGGCATCACTCTGTGCGAAGCGCACATGAAGGCACTCTAGTTTTTCCTTTACGGATTCGGACTTGCCGGAACACTGAGGGGCTCTGGGGCAATAAGTTTCAGAAGTGGTAGAAACAAGAAAAGCGTCGGTTCAAGACCCGGAGGACCGGTGTTGACCTGACAAGGTAAGTAATCGCACGAGGGAAACAAGGGCCATCCCCAATACCAGCTTCCGTTGACTTACATTTCAGTGTAAATTTACCGTCAAATTGGTCATTTTTTATGTACTTTTTATGTCAGCTAATCAACGCCGACAGAGGCCGGGTTCCGTATAAGTTACGTGCCTTCAGGATGTGTGACGCAATATTCTCCCGCTACTTTGTTGCGCGTGCTGCTATAGTGCCACCGACACCGGGGTATACCGTGGGTCATGGTCTCGGGCATGTCGTTGTCCCAGCGATGCTGGGGGAGGCATCGTTCTGCCGCGGGCCCGGATGTCCGACCACTAGACACGGTTGCATACGGTTGTCCTGGTTCAACGAACTCTTTCCCATCCGAGTCGTCGGCTGCCACGGCAGCGGAAAGTGACAATTCGTTTTTCACCGTCAAGCGCAACAAGATCCTCGGATACGATGCAACTACGTATCGCACAGAGAAAAGGCTTGTGACGTTCTGGTCCTTGGCCAAAGGCCCATTTAGGAAAATTATTAAAGTTCGGGATAATTAAGTTGTTAATTATTTTCGCGTAATTATTTTTTTCTAATATTAAGTTTGCGCTTGGATAAAAAAACGAAACCAGAAAACGCGTAAAAAAAAAAAGGTTTTCACAAACGTTATAAAATGCCGGCCGTGCTTTATAGACATTTTAACCCTGGAGAGTGGGGACAAGGAGGACAACACGACACAGATATCTTTATACCTGCCTAAATAAGGTTGATAAAGGGTTTTCGATGATGCCCAGCAAGTTTCTAAGTGAAACCATGCCCTTAGACTGAAAATAATTAACAACTTAATCACCTATTCCGAACTTTAGTAATTTTCCTAAATGGCCCAGGACCAGAACGTCACAAGTTTTTTCTTCTGTGAAATACGATTTGTTCCGCGTTTCGCTGAACACCCTGTATATACGTGTACAGGGTGTTTCACGATAGGTGGACAAATTCAATATTGCAAAAGCTACGCATCGCACCAAAAAAAAAAAAAGGCTTGTGTCGTTTTGGTCTATAGGCCAGGGGCCCATTTAGGTAAAGTATTAAAGTTCGGGGTAATTAGTTGTTAAAAAAATTGGGGTTGTGGGGATATTTATACAGCGTGTAGTTGGTCAGCCATTTAAAGTTGCGACGAGTCACTTGCTGTAGATGAGCAATTTAGCCAGTGCAGTACAACCGCTAGCCTGGGTCTTTAACGTGCACCACGCAGTAGTGGTACACGACCGCACGCCGGTACGATGCTCATCCAGATCGAAACGGGCAGGGGTGGGGCTTGAACCCAGGATCCTTGGATTCTGCAGCGCGAGCTTTCGCTCCACGCGTCCAAATGAAACCATGGCATGGTTTCATTTGGAAACTTGCCGTGCATCATCAGAAAACACAAAATAAAAAAATTGGAGCACGATAGAAGGCACGCGCTGCATTTTACAGCTTTCTGAAAAAACCGCACAACTTCAACGGGTTGTACGGGACGACTTGTCAAAAACAAGCAGACGAGAAGACACCGAAGCAGGTGAAGTTCGTTTTCTTGTTCGCGTAAGATTTTAATGTTGTTAACGGTGGCGCCATCTGATCTGCAGCAGAAAGCGAACGCGCTCCGCCTGCTTCTATACTCTTGCCACCGTATGAAAGAGAGAGAGAGAGAGAGAGACCTTTACACTTCGGTAACTACTAACTACACGTTCGAAAGCTTTTTGCTGAGCCAGATATGCGCCAAGCTAGATCCTGGCGAAGTCTTCTACTCACCCCTCGACTGCCAATGTACTGCATGCCCTGCGAGACCTGCTGGGCGAACTGCGCCAGGTCCCTGGGGCCCAAGGCGCCGTCGCACTCGGGGCTGTTGTAGTACGCGCCCCGGGCCCGGTGCTCCCGCAGGAAGCCCAGCAGTTTGCCCCGGGACACCAGCTCCATGATGAGCAGCAGCGGCTCTGCGATCATCCCACTTCGCCGTCACGGACCGTCTGAGCTTTTCTCCGACCTCGCGTATGGAAGGTAGCGTGGAATACGCTGGATCGCAGTGAACAAGATTATGGCGTTTGTTCTACGTAGTGGTTGCGGTTTTTGTCTGCTGGGAGCCCTCAGGACCACGTTACAAGCGCAAGTGTGGCGTTGATTACGTGCGCCCAAAGAACTGCGGCACGACGGGGGCTCTGTCACCTCCTGTCATTCTATTTGCGGGCTAAAATTGTGTTGCTTGTATGTTTACGCAGCCTTAAGGTTGGTACGCCTCAACGGGTGACCTGTCTCTCAGCTGTAGATAAAAACATTAGCCAGTGCAGTCACAAGCGGATCCAGAACTCCGTTTTTTTTTTTTTTTTGGGGGGGGGGTGGAACATTTTTAAGGCACCTATTCTCTCATTCTTTCTTGTGCAAGGGGAGTCCACCCATGTCAAATTGCCCTCCTAGAAGGGGGAGGGAGGGGGGTCTACTTTGTTTGGGGGGGGGCGGCCGCCCCCATCGCCCCCCCCCTTGGATCCGCCACTGAGTGCAGTACAACCGCTAACCTGGTGTCTTTAACGCAGAAGTGATTACACGAATGCGCGTGCCGGTATGGGAGCTCATCCGGATCGAAACGGGCAGGAGGTGGGGATTGAAACCAGGGGGTTCTGCAGCGCAAGCTTTCGCTCCACGCTCCAAGCTGAAAAGGAGGGAAAACATGAGCGACAAAAACGGACGCCGCGTGGGTGAGTCCACGTCACAGCCCAGGACACTGTGACGTGGACCTATGACAAGCCGCCACGTCACAGCGTCCGCGCAAGCTGCTCTGGAAACTGCGTTTTTGTGGCCTGCATGTGTTCCTTGCTTCAGCCCACTCGGCCACCGATCCCCCTATTGGCGGCCTGTCGTGGTGGCGCCCTATTGAGGTTTCTCCCCTCACTGGCGTCAGAACAAAGGGGGAGGGGAGGAGGAGGGATCTTCCCTCCAGATATTTTTAAAAAGTTTATGTACACGCAACGAGGAACGAAACAAAATCCCCCTTCCCCCAAAAATAGTACCGACGTTTCTGCTACCCCTAACTTTATGAGGAATGACAATGGGTTATGATTACGAGCAAGAAGTTCGATGGTATGTGTAAAACGCCCGGTGGAAGTTTGGAGTACGGCATTAAAGTTGACAGTGTGACATTACCGACGAGGTTGGACATTACTCATATCTCCGTCAACTCAAAGTACACTCTAAGAAATGCCTGCGCGTCCAGCTTACGCTGTAAACACTCGAAGAGCCATTCCTGCGATCTACGAAATCAGCTCAACGAGGATGAGGCGGAACATCTGTTTAGACCTCAAAATTCAGTCTGCGCTGTGGCATTACGCAATGCAAGCATGACGCTTTGCATTGAGTAATGCCACAGCGCAGACTTCAATTTTAAGCTCTAAACAACTAGATGTTCCGCTTCATCATTCGTTGAGCTGATTTGTAGATCGCAGCGATTGGCTCTTTTGAGTGTTTTACGGGTAAGTAGATGCGCAGGCATTTCTTAGAGTGTATGCGCGTACACAGCCTGCGCCACCGCCTCGGTGCGACGTCGGAAACGTGATCTACACTGCGCGACACATTTTACTAAGACTGGATATTGACGAGCACCAAAGTTTACCATTTCCTCGAATGAGCACGAATTTTCACTTTTTGTTTTCATCCCAGCCTTTCCATTCTAAGAACAAAAAGAAAAACAAATACAGTCGTTTGTTTGTGCTAGCTATGTTATATTTGTAGCTGGTGCTTTGACATTTCTGCGCCACGTAATCAACTCGGAGTTGGCGATACAGCCTCGTGCACCTCGTTCCGTCGTATAGAACGGTCGCCTCACCGTCTCGAGTGCAGCAGCCGAGGAACTGGACCACGTTTGGGTGCTTGCCCAGCTCCCGCATGACTTGAATTTCGCGGACGAGGTCCCGCTTCTCATCGTTGTTCGCGTACTCTGCAACAGTCAGGGCCACCGCGTCAAGACGGAAGACCCTCGGTCGACAAAACAACCCCCGCGGATGGAAATAATTCTGTCCACCGGTTTCTATGTATACTATGTGTTGTTGTTGTTTATTTTGTAATAAAGAAAATAAATATAGTGAAAAGGAAGGAAACGGAAACGCGTAGAACGAAAGGTTAGTCTCCCGTAAGCGGGGTCAGCTTTTTCGTCCTACAGGGAGAGGGAGAGGGGGAAAAGATATAGGTAGAAAAGGTTAAAAAAAAACACACACACACGAAAAAACTGTACATTGGCCCTTAGGCAGGGCGCATTAAACAGTCAGGGCGGGTTCTCGATGTCGTGATTTGCGCTGATCAGGCTGTTATTTTTCAAAGTCGAGAAGAGAGTCCTGCCTCATCCACGAAGTCAAGCACCGCCTGGAGTGCAGTGGACCGCTTGGCCCGTGATCCTCTCGGGAATAGGAGTTCTTGTGTTGTGCTGGCGTCGATGTGAAGTTTTCCGAGGGTTTCTAGTAGCGTCTTTCTCTGATCCTCAAGCGCTGGGCAGGTCCAAAATATATGGTCGATGTCTTCGGGTTCATTGCATGAGCTGCAATCTTTTGTGTTTGACCGTCTGAGGAGGTGCAAACGGACGTTGGTGTTCGAGCAACCCGTTCTCAGTCTGTGTAACTGCGATTCTTGTTTACGGTTGAATTTTTTCTTTTGTATCGGGAAAGGTGGATAACCAGCTGCCGTTTCTGCGTCAGGGTGTTGTTTTGTTAATTCTTGGTGGATTATGACGCGTGCGGAGTTGTACTTATGGATAGCAATCGTTGGGCAGGCATCTTTGTGTGCTGCCAAGGCAAGACCGTCTGCTTCCTCGTTTCCTAGAATTCTCACGTGTGATGGAATCCACTGGAAGTATATAGTGATCCCCGCATCGTTTGCTTTCCGTGTGAGTTGGGCGATAGATTTTGCAAGGGGACAAGCTGTGTTGAGGTTAGCCAATTGCATTAGTGCGCCTTTCGAGTCAGTGAAGACAGCAAGGTCTATTGAGTTTATGTATTTTGGCACTTGTGTGATGGCAAGCCATATAGCTGTAAGCTCGGCTGTTGTTGAGCTAGCGCAATTGCTCAGCCGATCTTTACAACTCTAAGCCCATTTCAGGGACGACGTAGGCTGCTGTGGCCGAATCGCCTTTCACACTGCCATCTGTGTAAACATGAATCATATCTGCGTATACTATGACAGAAGTAAAAGAAGGCGCAGCTGGTGAACTTTTAACATCATGAAAACCCGAGACATTCTGATACGGATCATTGTGGTAGCATGGAGGCGGACATGGAAGGACACGGCAGAGATTCTCTGCAACTCGCTCGGCAACCATAAAAGTGGATTCCGGCAGCCAGTGGGTCAGCCATGGATGCCAGCGCCTCTCCAACCAACCGCAGGGATCACGTCTCTTGTTGGCGTTCGGGAATGATATTGGCGTTCAAAAGACGCGAAGCACACCGGTCGGAAACCGGTGTGCCAGGCACCATAGTGTGCAGTGTGCTTGCAGGCTTCTGCGGATTAAAGATACATCATGCGATGGTGCAGTTCAAGAGTGAATGTCTGAAATAGCATATTTGCGAGAAAATTACGCGCTTTCAAAACATTCTAAACAGTTACTGCCACGCCAAACGATATATCTTTTTGTAACGACCATCACGGACTTCAGTTTAAAATTTTATATAGGAGACGTTGGCAATCTAAAAGAGCATTTGCCAATTACTGCTCAAGACAAGATGACCTAAGGCATGCCGTTGTTAACCCCAGCAGTGCTGAAGACACAAGCTCCTTGCGAAGATAGTCCCCTTAATTTGCGTGCTGCGGCATTATAGACGGCTTAAAATGCTGACGCTGAGCGTTTCTGGATGCTAAGGCCATAAGACCAAAACACGGTGAGAGCGCACGCGAGTTGGTTTAAGTTTACCATTATGCTAAAATGCCTAAAACTTGGTGTGAAAAAAACAAAAAACAAAAAAACAAGCTTGAAACAATTAAAAGTAAAAGAAACAGGAAAAGAAGTCAGCCAGACGACGTTTCGAACTCAGCTAATGAGTTTATTCAGTAAACCTCTTATATACGCCTTTGAAACCAAGGTCGTCACCAACAAAATCCTCAGAACATCCCAATCGCGCGCGAATGCCCCTGGGAGATTTTACTGGGGATGCGGCCAACATCATACTACAAAAGATAAAAATGAATCCGTTTATTAAAATAATCGTTAGAATTTATTAATATGTATATAGAAAAGAAAGAAGCTATTATGCCGCTAAGGCTAGCGAGAGCGGAGGCAAATGTTTATTTCCTCGACCTCAACAAAGTCCGAAAAATACGTCGTTAGTTTCTGAACGATGTCAGTTCACCTGAGCTCCGCTTTACACGAAGCTTTCGGGGTCAGAGTCGGCGCTAACACATTTTTAGTTGTTGGTGACGACCTTGGTTTTCAAAGGTATATGTAAGAGGTTTACTGAATAAACTTATTAGCCGAGTTTGAAACGTCGTCTGGCGGACTTCTTTCCCTGTCTCTTCTACCTTTGGTTGTTTCAAGGTTTTTTCACAACCAGTCTCAGGTGTTTTAACATCATCGTAAGCCATAAGACCGTTATTTGAGAACACTGTCCCGCGGACGGAAGTGTGGTCTGAAACGTGCCGCATGGTCGAAACGTGCCGCATGCCAGAACAAGTTGTGGATTGCAAATGCTTTCCCTAGTGAAAAATATTATTTGTAATAGAAATTTCTTGGTCCAATAAACACATATGGTCAGATCAGATCGTATAAGTAAGTACCTTACATGAGTATATAATAAGTTATAAGGAACTCATAAAAGTTGCATTAAAACTTGCATGAAGTTTCTTTTAAATTAATGACAAGTTTCTTATAACTTCTTATATAATCTTATATGTTTCTTATATGATCTTATCGGAGCATATCTCTTTATTGTACCAAAAAATTATTATATATATATATTTAAATAAAAATCTAAAAACTGTCTCCCCCCCCCCCCCCTTTTTTTTGCGGACGTTGGGAATTTTGCAAATCGTTGTGAACTTTTAGTGCGTTGCATTTTTTTGTGCCTGGTTTTGTTTGACTATGCGATTAACTTAGGTACTGACAAAGCTTTTTTATATCTTTATAAGGGGCAGGGACCTGCCAAATTTCATCCTAGAAGGTTTTATTTTTACTTCTGTCTTACGATTCTGGAGTTGTTGAGGTTGAATTGATTGAATGAATTACTTAATTAATGAAAAGGAGAGCCGAGGCGCGCGTTGGATGCGCACCCTTGAGCGTCTTAACGGCCACGGTGCGAGCGGGGCCGCCGGGGTCGACGGCCGTGGCCTTCCAGACACGGCCGAAGTTGCCTTCGCCCAGGACTTTTTCCAACCGGACGCAGCTCCTCGGAAACTCCTCGGGGCCCGGCGGGTCGGGGCTGCTGCGCCGGGGGGCCTGTGGATCACATCCAGACGTCGGCCACCACGCGGCCGATAAAATAAGATCAAGCGCAATGGGTGGAAAAGCGGTGAGCAGCAGCATGCAACTGAGTACTGCTCGTTGCTGTCAATACCAGATGAGCCCAGCACATGTGGCGATGCGGCAAAAGGCGCGTAGTTCTGGCGGAAATTTTGATCAGATACTATGACTGCGTCATTCTATTTTCGTCCAGGATCTTTGGATTAAATCAATGCAGGCAGTGAGCACACCTCCCTGTTCAGCCACCCTAACAGAGGGTACCGCAAATGCTCGCCTGCCCTCGCCCACTACCCGCGTTCCTTCCGTGAGTCCCGTCCCTTCTCAGGTTACCTTCGTCGTCTGTTCCAGGCGACGAAGGTGACCAAACCACGAAAAGTAGCGATCATCCACGTTCCAATAGACATATGTGACCCACCAGAGAACGAAGAGCAATCGGGTAATTAAAATGAGGAGTGAAAAATTATTTTCGTGTCGGTTTTATCAGTCGCTGACACCGGTGAATGTCTTTTCAGCAATTTCCGGGCCGTCGAACACACAAGCATCTCGCAGAAGCATGCATATTCCAGCACAGCATCTCCTGATTCAAGCGGAGCTAAACGAGTCCTCATCTTTCGTGCCTTGGCGTTACGTCGGATTCCTGGTTTCACTGTTACTTTTAACAACGCATTTACTTTCCTTGCCACATAACAGAATGGAATAATCTGCTGGGTCAGATAGCGTGCATCTGGAGCACCGGTATTTTTAGAAACGCTGTATCATCTGGCGGGGGAGGGGAGGGGGTTAGAAATAAATATGAATGCTCAGTTTTTTGGTGAAATGGCAAATGTTAGGTCAACAAAAGAGATCCGGGCAACGCTACGTCCGTGACGACCCCCCTTACCCCTCCTCTTCCTCCCCCCCCCCACACACACACACAAAGCCTGACCCATAGATCTGTCCCTGTCATCTGAAATAATTATTTAATTAGACATGTCCTATTGCAGTGGCCGCCTTTGTCCGCACCTATAAAATATTTCTGGATTTTTTTTTTTTTGTGTGTAAGCGTGTGTTGAAGATGTATTTTTTCGGTTAGTCCCCCTTTTATTTTTTTAAACCGGACCCACTTAATAAGAAGAAATAAACAGACTGTAGAGAGCAACGCTGAACGCGGGTCTAGGTTTGCGATTTCTGATGTTCGAAACTTTGACTGTTCAATGAGATCGAGTAATTTGTGAGCGCAGACGCTGGCAAACGCAGGTATACATTTGAAGGAGATCGAAGTTTCGAGCGGCGCGGCTTCCTTGGGTGCTGCGCGCTCCTCAGTCCCACTGCCCAAATATTGCACCCGGAAAATGCGAACAGAAATCCGTTGGGATCTGGTGAGTGTATCTAGGGATAAATGCAAGAAATACGGACAACGACCTCCGCTGGGGATATCCCAGAGATATCCCAAAGTGGGCAAATGGGATTTATCATGGACATCGTGGGGAGATAGACACTTTCAGTGGGCGCCGAGGCATTGGCGGAGATGAATCATCGCGAAAAACAGCGCGAAAGGGCAGTGGCGTAACTAGATATGATGGCGCCCATGGCAAATGAAATTTTGCGCCCCTCATAGCCCATGGAAAATAAAATTTCGCGCCTCCCGCGTAGCCTCGCTGCCGTTTTTTCCATAGGGCACATGTTAGGTGGACTCCGGCTCGGCGCCCCCTCCCAAGTGGCGCCCGGGGCACTTGTACCCCCGCCCTGCCCCCCCCCCCCCCCCCCCTAGTTACGCCACTGCGAAAGGGACAGGACAGAAAGGAAGGATTACGCAAGACAAGCGCGGACTAACTGATTTTTTATTGGGATGTGTAGAAGGCACTGTGTTCGCGCAGGCACAGGGCGCACCGTGGATTTGCACTTGTTTCTTCTTCGTTTCCCGTTTGTTAGTCAGCGCTTGTCCCGTGTATAGTCCTTTCTTTTTGTCCTGTCCCTTTCGCGCTGTTTTTCAAGATGAACTCTTACCAACTCGCCCAAATGTCCATTCTACTAAGGAGATGAATCTGTACAAAAGCTGCGTTGGCAGCAGGAACACCTTATTACGCGGGCGATCGCCTTCTATATGGTCAGATGAAGGGATGCGAGAGGAATTAAAGGGAAAAAAGTGAATATCATAGGAAATCCCAATTTAGATTACTCGCTGTTCTGTCTGGGTATAATGATTGTATACGTGAGTTCTTTCTCGCTATGGATTTATGCAAATTTATCGCATTTATTCTTTTTTTTAGCAATTCCTCGCAGAATACACGCATTATACCACACAGGCACGCAAAGCTGGATCAGAGTCATCCGGATTTTCGGGCGGACTCACCGTGGCCACCAGCTGGCTGATCACCTTGCCGTACTCCCTGTTGTAGGCCTCTTGAACGTAGGCGTACTTGGTCGGCGTCTCGTGGCCCGACTCCTTGTCCTCCGCAGGGGCCGTCGCCGGGACCTCACCCTGCGCGCAAGAATCGCCACCTTCGTCCATCGTGTCCATTTCGAGGACATCGTGGAAAGTATACTCCGTTTCACTGTAAGTCTGACCGCAACCGAAGCTACGATAGAGCCAATACGGCAGCGCCAAAAGTGCCTCGTCATGGCCTTCGTCGTCTTTGCCGCTCAACGCTTCTGCGACGAGCTTATGCGAAATCCAGATTTCGGTTCAAACCGAAATCTGGATTTCGCGAAGTAAGGTCGCAGAATCGTTGAACGGGAGGCTACGAACTCCAAGACCTCCTATACATCCATATCTGGAACCATAGAGTTATTATAATGTACGCTAGAGGTTCAACTGGCGCTAGTGTGCTGACGCAAATTGAAGCAGACAGCAACCAGTCCAAAATTGACTTCCGGTAATGCATTTCTATGGGAAAAAGTGAGGGCATTTTCTCCCTGCGCTCGATCATAAGAGCAAATATCCCAAATAATTCGTACGTACTAGGTAGCTTGGAACATTTCTCAGTCAGGCCGACGAAATAATTGGTCAGTTACGGTGTTTTTCTTTCGAATTCATCGCATTAAAAACGGTGCTAAAACGGCTTCGTACGTGTATTTTTGTGCACTCTCGGACACTGTTAGCGCGAACACGACGTCGGCGCTTTTCAGCATGGGGGATATACGTGCAAAACGAACGAAGAACATCTTGAAATTAAGAAAGACGGCAAGAACTACGCAGTAACACTGGATCAGTAAATATACGTGCATGTAGGATCAAAATCTATTCTGATTTTAAATAAGTAAGTACTGCTTTATTCTTTCTGCTCTGAGCGAAGCTGCTTGTTCTACGTTCAAAATATCACCCGCACGCTCGAAATCTTTGAGAACAAGTGCCCGATAAAAGCTGCCCGGCAGAGAAAACAATACGAAGAGACACCTTTCATAGCCCACGGACTTTATTCTCTACGTTTTGAATGTTTCTATCCGCTCATGCACGACGGGGTCATTTTCATATAGTGACCGGACTGGCATATTATCAATATACAAGCGTCACCGGAATGCTGGCGAGCCTTGAACACGCTCTATATTCCTTTCGCTTGTAATTTTGCTTCGAATCGTCGCTTGTTTTTACACACCTGCTGCGGAACACACGTTTGGGACTGAAATGTAGCGAAGTTAAACTTCGCTCACTGATGAAGAAAAATGCGCTAACTAAAGCAATTACGCTTTTAAAATGTTAATTAAGACACATACTATTCGGTAAGACCGAAATAACCAAAATGTTCCGTGTTATTTTCGGGCGAAGAGACAAAATGCACGCGCTTTTTCCCATAGGAATGCACAGGAGCACCGCAAAAGTAGACTGGTTGCTGTCTGCTTCAATTTGCGTCACGGAAGTCGCATAGACACTAGCGCCAGTTGAACCTCTAGCGTACATTATAATAACTCTATGTCTGGAACGGATGGACATATTCTTTGGAAACGAAGGGCGCGATCAAGCGAGGGCTACGACGTCACGATCCTCCTGGAACAGTTGAGAATGAGGAAAGCGACCTTGCTTTCTGCTTGCTTCGGTTCACCTGCTCGAGGTGCTCGAGGGGACGAAGCGAAGAGGAAAGAGAATGGGAACCGTGACATCACATGTCTCGTAGGCGTCGTCGGCCGCGTTCAACCGCGCACTTCTTTTCCAAAAATACGGCCATCCGTTAAAGATATCGCTGTATAAGTACTATTTTTTTTTTTTTTTGGGGGGGGGGGGGGTTGCAGATTCTCACCTATCGCTTCAGCCTTGTTTTGTGAGCTCCCAATTTCGCTTCAGTATCCCTTTAAAGACTCATGCTAGCATTCGTACTGCACTGGCTAAATTTTTTCATCTACTGTGAATAACAATGTCGCCATGTTCTGGCAGGCTAAACTCCCGCTGTAGAAACAACTAACGGCTAATTTGTTTTTGTAAAGATGATATTGTTTAATGTTTTATTGGAGGTATGAACCTTATTGTCTTGTTAAATGTATGTTCCTCCCTGCCACAGCCCGCGGGCCAGCAATATGTAAAAAGAAATAAATGAATAAATAAACAAACAAACAAACGAACAAACAAACAAACAAACAAACAAACAAACAAATAAACATCGCAGCGTCTGTCAACGAAACGATGACAGCTCGTTCCAGTGGCGTCACAAGGGGGGGGGGGGGGGGGGGGGGCGGTGCGGCCCCGGGTGCAGCACTCAGGGGGTGTCGCGGCGGGCCACGAGAACGGGGGTGGGGGGGGGGGGGAGTCGCGGCGGGCCACGCGAGAGCGGGGGGGGGGGGGTCGATCGCGGCGGGCCACCGCCCCGGGTGCCGCTGACCCTCGTGACGCCACTGGCTCGTTCAACGAACTGATTTGCCGTCCACAGCCACTTGCCTTGTCTCCCTTGGAGAGCGCTTTCCGGACGCACCAGATGACAGCACCTGCGGCGGGAACGGAGGCCGATGATGGCGATGATGTAGACGCTGGTGCCGCCGCTGCTCGGCTGTCGAAGTCGTACTCCGGCAGCTGTCCATTCTTGCCTGGGGAACAGAGAGTTTCCCTTAACTCGGAGCGAGCGGTCGTCAAGTGACCCCTCGAGCAACAAGTTAATCAACGGAAGTGCATGCTCTATCGACTTCACACACACTCTCGAGAAACCTCTGCTAAACACTGCAACCCCGAAACACCAATCCCTGATCTTCCGCCATAAATTAAACCGACAAGGGCAATCGACATGCTGTACGTCCGTGACATGCACCGATGCGAAGATTATTCCATAACAGGAAAATGTACCTTGCACGAGTCTCCTTGTGAACGTGTTGTCATGTGTTCTCCCGTAAAGGTCCCATGCCTTTTTGTCTACCTTTGCACGCTGCCGAGTGGGCAAACAGAACTGTTCACTACCTAGTAGCAGTATTAATTGAACCCCCCCCCTTTCTTTTTGTGTGTGTGTAAGGGAAGGGGGGACTGATTGTGCTTGATAAATACGTTTTGGTTTGATTTGATTTTAAATTTAATTATAATGGCAATATCCGCGACGTCGAACTGGGCTGCCGCTGCTCCGAGGATCCACGTACTCACCTCTCCCCGATCGGGGTGCTTCTGCCGCCAGAACCGCCGACTGGTCCTCGCGAATGTCCTCCCGGAGCCGCCATCGGTCTCCAGGGGCTCCTCCGACGGAGCGGCCACTTCTGACGACTGGAGCGCGTCCACGCGACCGCTGCTCCTGTACTCGAGAAGGGCCGGCTCACCCGAGGAGCTGGGCGGCAAGGTCTTGGGGACGTCACTGGACGGGGTCTGAACGACGTCTGTAACTCCGGCAGCCGGCGGTGTCGTGGTCGGCAGGCGTCAGTGTGCCTTCCGCACTGTCGTTCGAGCTCCTCAAGAGGGCGACATCGACGCCTTCAGAGCCGACGCCAGGCACACTTGGAGAAGATTCGGCTGGATCACCGGTGGCCCGCCTTGAGACTTCCCGGTGCGACGGCAGGGCCGGGCCGGCAGCGGAAGTCGCTGTGAAGGCGTGGCAAAGTAAAACGAAAGAAAGTTTTTCACTGCTCACGCCCTTTGGAACGGTAGCATTGCCGCCTAACTGCTCGACGTGTTCGAAGGTAACTGCTCTGTGCAACGCATGTTAGCGTGAACTTGAGAGCAGTATTCGCGATTAGAAACAGCGCGGAGGAGACGAAGGGCAAGAGGAGCGAGACCGGAACGTTCCTTCTCGTCACTCGTTCGCGCTGTTTTTTTAATCCCAAGTCTTCACCCTATTGAGAGTAGTGACGTCGACGGGCAAATTATGTGATTTAGACCCCCCCCCCCCCCCCCCTTTCGAAGTGTCAGTCGACATTATAATATGCGTATGAATGATGCACCCCACCCCCCTGCTCCCCAAATCTTAAAGAAAAAAATTAATTTCCGGCTACACTATTATTTGAGAGAGAAAGAGAACATATTGACTGTGACTGGCACTCCATCCTTGCCGCTTGAGATGGGGTCATGCCTGAGGACTTTTCTGCACGGCTAGAACCGCTAGACTCCCAGAGAAAGAAAAAACAGTGAAAACCCATGGCGATCGCTCCTTGTTCAGTGCTGATGGCTCCGTGCGCGCTGTGTAATTTGCATCATATTCTTTGGTCATGCTTCAGCTGCGAGACAGGTAGCGAAAGCTGGGCAATGTTCGAAAATACTGCAAGTACCATGCCTTCTGCGTCTACTGTGGCAGAGTGCAGATGCATATAGCGTTGAATTCAATTTGCGCGCTGGGTGATAAGCGCCACGTCACTGGCTCCCAGTTGTAAGTGCATTGTTGTCTCGAAAAAGCTCGTCCCCGGGTGCTGACGACAAAGGAAAGGGGTCAAATTGTCAAGGTTAGCTGAAGGAGGATAAGACATCGGGGAATTACTCTGCTCCGGAGTGAGGCACGGTCTCTACACCGTCGATGGGCATTTTAGCGAGTGCAGTGTACGGCTGGGGTCTTCAACGTGCGCGCAGTCCCTTAGACGCTCACCGTCAGACTGAAACAGATGGGTATCGAACCAGGGAACAAGGTGCCAACGCAAGATCAAAACTTGCGTCCATCCGCAAGACGCAGTTCCGTTGCATTCTGCGTGCACGATCCCAACTCTCCGTTTTCTCGCGCACGCAAAACCATCTACTAAAGCCCTCCCCAGTATTTATTTCTGTTGACGTTACCGCACTAAGAACGAAAACGAATTACCGTACTGCGGGTTCGATGAACATTTAGATCTATTGGGGTTGCTATTTAGCAAAACCGGAAAAATTATTCCGCATCAGAGCGAGCGCGGACCGGGGAAAACCCTCGAACCGCCCACGTGACGATTAAGCAAGGGCTGGCGCCGAGCCATCGCCCACGCGACCCCGGGCGCCGGTGCATTTACGTGCTAAGTCGGCTGCCATCTGGCTCCGGACGACTTGTTCTGCCCTTTTCAAACACATTGCCATCGCGCGGCTGGCAGGCCTTGACCCGATCGAGTGACCCGTGCCGACCGCTGCTGCCGCTCAAAATTCTGAGAGAGGGTCGAACGTCTCACAGAACGTTCGGCCCTTTCTTCGACGAGTCTAGTATTCGGTTCGTCGCCGACCGCAAATTGAGGTCGAAATTCAGTTGCTGCCATCGACATACATCAGCAGCAATTCCGGTAGCCGAGCCCTTCGAGCTTTTCCAGCACTCTTTTAGTTTTAAAGCAGAAATGCTTTTAACGCTACACGACCGCAATCCCAAAGTTTTGTCCGTTCGTGCATTTCCCGCTAAATTTAGTGGGGAAATTGATGTCACGAGACCTATACATCAGTCAGTGGCGTACCAACTTGTTTTTGAGTGTGTGTGGGGGGGGGGGCAAACCAGACTCCCCCCCCCCCCCGGGGCCGGTGGGTGGTGCCCTTGGTATCCCTTGGCGCCGCCGGCCAGTGTTGTTTGCCCTACCCAGTGGCGGCTGTTTCAGGGGGAGGGGGGCAAAACACATGCCTTGCCCCCCACTCTGAGAACTGGGTGGCAAGCGCCCCCTTGCCCCCCCCGGTTGGTACGCCCATGACACCAGTTCAGTTCCCAGCCAAATTTAGCGGGAAAATTGATGCGACGTGCCCCGACGTCACGGAACATACAGACCACTTCAGTTCCCCCGCTAAATTTAGCGGGGAAAATTGACATCACGTGACCTGACGTCGCGTGACCTATACAACCATTCAATTCCCCGCTAAGTTTAGCGGGGAAGCGTACGTCACGTGACACACCATCGCCTGTCCGCCATTGCTCGCTCACCTACTCTGTGCAGCACGTATTGGACACGATGACTGCATCTGCGTTCGGCTAGAGCTCGGCCATAGGCTCCTTTATACTGACAAAGCCTCCGGCAGATCGCCACGAGAAGCGGCCGCCGAAATGGAAAAGGTGGAGCGGCAGACAACGGATGAGAGGAGTGCCACGTAACTGGCGCCCGCTGCGGTGAGACGCTGTGCACACCTCTCCCGAGCGAACAAGTGTGTTTAGGGTCCTCGCCGCTGCCAAAGTTGTGCGCTGACGTCCAGGTTCCCCGAGAAATGGCTCTTTGATGCTATCTGCTACCAGATCCTCGTGCTCTAAATCCGGGCATAGGGCTCCGTCGTCGAACTACCAGGCTTTGTGACAGCTCGTATTAAAAACGAGTGCCGCGTCAGCGTTCAGCGAGTACTCGGATCCAATCACGTGATCTGTGCGGGAAAAAAGGGGCGATTATTCATGTTGCTCGATTGACTTTTGAAAGTTATAGGACTTTTTTTCTTCCTATTGTTAAGAATGGAACCTTTGGCAACCTTCTTCCGAGTTTCAACGCTGCGGAAACGAGTCATGAATCTGTCCGGCACCGTCGCCCGCCTGTCTGTTCCTGCACGGAACGAGTCCCGACGAGTCCGGGGCCGTCGGCCGCCTGTCTGAGCCTGCACGAGACAGGTCTCATCGCGTCCGTGACGTCAACGGGACGTGTGTGTGTGCGTGGGGTTGGTGCGCTCACGAAAGGGAGAGAGGCATGACCTAACTGCGGAGAACTTTGGCTACGACGCACTTCTGTAGCTACGACGCGGCGGACTTTGCTACGACGCACTTGATCGGCGGGGTTGCTTGCTGCGCACTTGCTGCCCTGGCGGGGAGTGAGGGAGAAAACGGACCCTATATAAGGCGGAGCGTGAGGCTGCTCCGTTAGTTCTCTCGGATTTGACGACTGTATCGCAACCATGTAATTAAACCGTTCGTTACGTTACCAACCCTCCCACCTCCACTGGACCCCTGGGTTCTTCATGTCGGGGAATGGTCGTCGTCACGAGCCAGGAAGCTCCCGGACGTGCGGTCCAGACCCCGCCTCTAACACTATCTTTTTCGGGTAGCATTATTGGCCAAAGCGCTCAGTCTAAGGCCGCAGTCACCCTGCGCATACATCACATAAAAGACAGGGAGACGAGGACAGAATTACCTCCGGACACATCTCAGGTATATATGTTCAAAACATGCATGCTTCGGACATGCTTTTTGACCTCCTTAGGCCCGCTTCGAACGGAGCAACTTTCTCAGCAATTTTGGTGTTGCTGGCGGGTTGTTCCTAGCTTTCCCCTAGATCGACACGAATTGCTGAGTTCGGGTCCGGCTCCAGAGCAAGCGAGCAACTCGGAGCAATTCGAAGACGTTTGGCTCCAGCCAATCAGGGACGCGATATTTTCACGTGACACCTGTGGTGGTGATGATGACAGCTAAAGACTGTTTGGTTTGAAATTGGTCGTTTTCAATAAACCGTTTCAGAAAGATGCATTAGTATTCTAAACGTCATTTAAACGGATAAAAACACGTTTATAGAGCGTAATTATGTGTCTAAAGAGTGCAGGAAAAATACAATTTCATGATGATGATGGCAAGTCCTAGCACTGCTGTGTGAACGCGGGAGGCCCGTGTTGCTGGTGTTGCTCCGCAAGTTGCTGGGCGAAATTGCTCCGTCTGAAGCGGGCCTTAGTGTACGTCGCATCCCTGGTTCCACTGTCAGCTTCAACCACTCGTTTCTTCCCCTTGTTATAATAGAGTGGAATAATCTGCCGGATCATATTGTGCACATCAGTGACCCCGATCTTTTTAGAAATGCCGTGTCATCTATACTTCATGCCTAACCAGCGTCATGTCTTCGTGTGTGGCCACTGTTAGGCCACATCTTATTCCTGTTTTCTTTTTTATATGTATAAAAGTTCTCTATGTACGCCTCCCGGTACTGCCCCCACCCCTACTTTTGTGTAATGCCCCAATGGGGCCTTTAAGGGTCAATAAATAAAATGAAATGAACATGTTCAGATACTCATTTTGTATGGCCAATGTGACCGTCATACAAGGAATGCCTCAGAGTGTCTTTCGTTGTGTGATGTATTAGCAATGCGGCGTAAGATACTGTATGCCTTTTTTTTTTTCGCACTGCTGATTGAATTTATTATTCGATGCACCGTGCCTTGTGCGAACGACAGAGCTACGGAGGGCTCCGTGTACTAAAGGGGTGCGCAAGTGGTGTTCCATAGATTGTATCTGTGGCTATACTACCTTAGCATAATTATTACGAGTAATGCGCTCTTTACAATTGGAAAGTAAAGTGATGTGAACACCGTTTATTATTAAAGGGCGTGGAAAAAGGTGATGCCGTGCGGTGCGGCGAAGCGACCTTATGCCCATTATTGACGATCGGGGGGGGGGGGGGGGGGGGGAGAGACGACAGCAAAAGCAAATGCAATGGAAAGTCCGAGTTCATGAGATCCTGTTCCAAGACCCGTCGACTGACTGAGCCTGCCAATGCGGTGGCACGGCTGCACTGCGGCTACGGAACGGAGCATTTGCACGGTGTTGTTCTCCCGTCAAAACATTTCCAAAGTTACGATGAAATTTCAGTAAATGTAACCGTATACTTTGCTGCGGTTTTGGAGTGACTGGTAACTTGGTTCAATTGCAGCATACGTTTCAAGAGTGTGCTGACAAATCCACAAATTCACACTGATCTGTTCTCGACACCCGCGTTGCGAGTGACGCTTACGCGTGACTGGACTGTCGAATGGAGACTATCTCCTTCTGCATTCACCTTCCAAGAAAAACTTTATTCATTAAAACAATAGGTGCAGCAGTTTTTTTTTTTTTTTTCAGGAATAAATGTTTAGTTCGTGGTGAAATGGCAAATATTATATCAATAAAATATATCTGGGCAATGCTTCATCCGTGGCCGTGGTTTCAGATCCGTCCGTGACGTCACATCTCTCTGCAGATACCCTACCCCCGTGGCGGTTGGTCTTTGAATTGAAACGAAGCTTAATAAGCAACTGCAACGATACTCACTGACAGGGTGAGAACGACAGGGCGTCCCTTTAGACAGCCCGGCCTCCGGCGAGCGCTCTCTGCCTTCCGTCGTGCTTTGAGTGCGCGTGCACGCTCGAGAGCCGCCGTTATCGAAGGGAGGAAGCTCCCTCTGGAGGCGAGGACTACTGAAGCTCTTCCCTGTCATTTTCATTCTGCCAGTGACTTTAGATGCAATTGCTCAAGAAACGTAAACTTCCCAGATCATCTACCGCAATCTGCCCGAACCATCGAAAGAGATGTTTCCAAGCGTTGATTATTCCTGTGCCCGGTGTTGTGTGTGACGGTCGACGGAACCCCTCAAATCTTCTCTTTTGTAGCGTAAGCTACACTGGCCGAGGTTGAGCGGTTTCGCGTGACTCCTGGAGAGCCGTGCTGCGCATGCGCGAGGAGCAGTGACGGTCAGTCCCCGTGCGGTCGTGTATCACTACTGCCGGATGCACGTTAAAGACCCCAGGCTAGCGGTTGTACCGGCAATTCCTCATCTACAGCTGGGAGACTCGTCGCCCATGTGAGGCAGACCAAGTTCTATAGCTGTATAAACATTAAACATACACACAACCCAATTTTTTTAGATCAGTCCCCGATGCACGCGCCGCGCGCATGCACCCGCTCGAGATCATGGCTCGCGCTGTACCTGTTGTTCTGGGCGGCAGCTTGGTTGCATGATACATAACAACACGGCGCACAGCTGGCCAAACCAACGACGGGCATCTAGGCACGCCCCAGCGGAGGACTGGAGGATTAATCGACCATTTGGCTGCATTACCCGCTGACGTCAAGGAGAATGCAGGGATTGGCGTTCCACCAAATGTGCTGACGAACGCGCGTGTAAGATACACTTCCTTTTAGGTATTTGCTTTGTGAAAATTAGTACTGGGTGAGTGCCAGCGCGTGCGGCGCGTGGAGCACCAATCCCTGCATTCTCTTTGATGCTTGGGTAATATAGCAATAGGTCTATTTGGACCACCTGGGGATCTTTTTGCGTGCAACCGAAAGCTCGGTAACACGGCGCCTCCTCCGCAATAAGAGGAGCGGAGAAGCTTAACTCATCGGATCCCAGAAGTAGTCACATAATGCGTATACCGTGTGTGTGTGTCATTGAAGCAGCAGTAAGCATGATAATCAAGCTAATCCTAGACAACCAGGAAAGCTAAGAATAACCAGCTGAACCTAAGCTTACGCTACGTATATTTCATTCCTTTCTTTCCGTCGGTTGATGTAGTCGCGCTGCGTAATTTTTGCTCCGAAGGAACGGGAGAACGCGGAAGGAACCAAGTCGCTCTGCCTCGGAGCGTCGCCGGCCTTCGCGCTTCTTAATTTTAGCCGAGAGTTCCGTTTGCAGACGCGTATACTTCTACACGCGGTAGGTGGTCTTGCCCGTGGCGTTTCGGGAGGCCAACTCAAACGGATGGCGGATGGCGCAGCAGCTCCGGTTACACAATTGTTGTGACGGCCAGTGTGGGATTCAGAAGGGGGCTTCCCTGTCGATAAGCAGAAATACACGCCTTTGCGCCGTGGTAAGCTGCTCGTAAGCGTGTCTGCACTGTCGGAACAACAACGGCGCAAAGCTTTTCTTCATGTGCCTTCATTGAGTCATTGCAAATCTGCCCTGAGGAGGTTTCTGAGATCGCCTAAATATGGCGATAACTCTCTCTGCGGCCTTTAAGCATCCTAAAAATCTATAAACTATAACAATGCGTGGCCGACTTTCCTATTAAAAAAAAAAGAAACAATAAAAGACTCGAACACACCGAGGTCGTTCTCTCCGGCGATGGGAGGAGCATTGTTCCGGCAGCCAGGACGTACATATGTTGCCAATGAAAACGCGACATTTCGTAGAGATTACAAACGCTGTTATTGCAAAATATGTATGCTTTTGTAGATGATAAAAGCAAATAAGAGTAGTCAAAAATGTTAATTTTTCGCGGAGAGGGAACATACTACTGCAATAATCGTCTCCAAAAACAACACACTATGTTATGTATTTATTTATTTATTTACACGAGAGTGATGGGTCCGGTCGTCAGCTGTCGAGCGCGCGCTCGCTGGATTGAATCGTAGTCCGGACTGTATGGGCTGCGCAACGAGCCGCGCGCATTCGAGATATCACTCCGTGCGGTTCCACCGGTAGGAGGCGCGAGGATCCTTTTCATGCCTCCTCTCCTCCTCCTCCCATCGTCGGAGGCGACCTCCGTGTGTTGCTATCTTTGATTGCTTTTTTTAAGGAAGTCGGCCGCGTATTCTCATAATTTAGGGATTTCTAGCTTAGAGCCAGGAGTGTGAGTTATCGCCATATTTAGGCGATCTCAGAAACCTCCTCAAGCACTTATAAGCGTATGAGATATTAAAAAAAGCAGCGTACCTGTTTTTGATATTTAATGTATGCATGTGGTGTCTCAAAACAAGTTGCTGATTTCAAAGAACGCTCAAAAGATTTTGCAACTTTGTACAGGTTGAACTTAGGACCATCTGAACAAGGAGGGAAACCTCGGCGTACCTAAAGCATAAGAATGTTTTCGTCCTCCGGCAACGGTATTGCATGCAGCCGACACTATGGCTTTTAAAACAACATCGATGTTCAGTTGAAAGCCTTTAGAACAATGCGCAAAAACTGTGAATTGTCATGATCTACAAGGCGAGTATTATACGACAAGTCGCTGTCAATAATACCCAAATTGATTAATATAATAAAATACTCGGACCCGTAGTTTTTATAGGTTACGAAGTCATTCTCTGTTTGCACAGTGATATAGACAAGATTGTGAGCATAAACCAACTCATAATTTGAGCTGCACGTCAGACTGCAACTGCTGCATCGTAACCCCAATGATTATGGATACTATAAAACAGAGACGCCTAGCGTACTGGAACCTAACATAATTTTAAATGGAACGTGAAATGTTATTAAAGTATATATGCTAAATAACAACCCTAACAACAGAGAGAATTGCGGCATACCTGATTGCAAGATAGCAATAGGGCCCAAGAAACTACAGCAGGACACCTGTTGAGATCTGCCACGAAATTAACGGTCCGCGAAGACTGACAAAATTACAGCGAAGACTGACAAAATTTCTAATATTAGTGTATTCGAGGTAAAAATATCATTTTCTCAGGACCGCATTACTCGTGGTGGCGGACGTCTGAAAATGCGCGATACTTACTCATTAATTTGCTAACTAATTAAAATGACTCATTAACTTTTAATTAGTGAAAAATAGACATATGGTTCCAATCAGAAACTTGCTGAACGTCATCAAAGACCACTAAATCAGTAATTTTCAGAAAGACTTTGAGCACGTGGGAAGCGTAGTAGTGCGCTGAAGTTACCACTCGTGGAGCAGGTACAAGCCTGGGGCTGTGATAAGAGTCAGAAAACTCGCGCGGGCGTCTTATCGCAACCTCTAGCCTTGTATCCGCTCCACGAGTGGTAACTTTAGCGCACTGCTACGCTTCTCACGCACTCAAAGTCTTTCTGAAAATGATTGTATTTAGTGGTTTTCGATGACGCTCAGCAAGTTTCTAATTGGAACCATATGTGTCTATTTTCACTAATTAAAAGTTAATGAGTCATTTTTAATTAATTAGCGAACTAATTGATAAGTATCGCGCATTTTCTGACGTCCGCCACCACGAAGTAATGCGGTCACCGAGTAAGTTATCTTTTACCTTCGAATATACTAATTTTAGAAATTTTGTCGGACTTCGCTGAAACACCCGGTATACATATTATCTTCTCTCTTTTAATATACAGTGGTGTCACAGAAGAAAATTTACAGTTTGTTTTTTTTTACCGCAAAAATAAACTAGGCTTTGCCTAACGCTCATCCTCCGCCCAAAGTAGCACTAGAGGTCACAACCAGATGCCAAAGTTTCAGCCCGATCCGTTAACTTAATCAAAAGTTATAGGTGATTTTCTGAAAAACTTCAATGGGAAAATGGAACTCCGTCGGCCGCCATTTTCCCATTGAAATTTTCAGAAAATCACGCTTAACTCTTGAATAAGGTATCGGATCGGGCTGAAACTTTGGCATCTGGTTGTGACTTCGAGTGCTACCTTCGAGCGGAGAATGAGGGTTCGGCGATGCCTAGTTTATTTTTGTGGTAAGAAGAAAAAACCCTGTAAATTTTCTTTGTGACACCCTGTAATATATGCTTTAGGGACTTTTACGACTTATATAGTCAAGTCGAACGAGCCACGTCCAGGCAGTGGACGCAAGCAAAGTGATTCCCTTCAAAAGCAGGGTGAAGGAGGTCGTACAACGGCTCCAACAATGATTGCGTCCCTGATATCAAGCCGCGTTGTTTGTTTATCATTGCTTTCTGGATACGCCTCTCTAACACCAGTACGGGTGCGAGAAGCAAAGAGATGGATTGATCACGTTCAATTCCGCTAATGGCTGTTTGTCACTGCTCTGGAGTTTTACCTCTCACCAGAAAGCCATAGTATAAAAAAAGAAAAGAAGGCGGTGGCAGTATAGTCAAAAGCCATTTTCTCCATACTTGCAATGCTACGGACATTAAAGAAATAACATCCAAAGCTAATAGTGAGACTGAGGCTGAATGAGCAAGCTCCTAAAGCACTTGTTGCTCTATCCACGAGCCGTTTTCTTCGATTGGGTCCCTCTTGAGGAACGGAGCGGCCGGAGGAGGTTTTGCTCACCGGCAGTCTCAAAGGCCATGAACCAGGCGGAGTCGAGGTTTCCCTCTTCCTTCCCTAGTGACCTACACTGCGCGACACTGTTAGCACGAACACGACATCGGCGCCTTTTCGTATTGTAGTCTGAAAGGGTATTGGAGGGCATTTTACCACGTAGGTTAGTCCTCCAGATGAGCACTTTACACAATTCTTGTAGTTTTAACAACAGCTCTTAAATTTAAAAAAGAAGAAAAAAAAAAGCATGCAAGCCGCTCGTCCGCTCCTTTTGTCGTCTGCTGCTTACTACGCGCGCGCGCTTCGGGATCTCGGAGGCCATGGCGCAGCGGCCAATGGGAGCCCCGTCGCCTTCGCCAGCCAATGGAACCGAAGGCGAATAGCTCCTATTGGGATCGCGGAAACCAGGAACCGTTTTCGCGCTTCAAACTGATGATGTCAACTCGCTTCATGAGACAGTTAATGCTTTCGCATTAAGAAGAACGTAAAGCGATCAAACCGGCGATCGCCCGTTCGCGCTAACAGTGTCGCACAGTGTACAAAAACAGCCGTCGGCTAATCCTGAATTCTTGATTTTCGTGAAGTCTCGTAATGGAGAGACGCTTGATGAGCACGTGGCCGAGGCGTTGCCTCGAATCTCGAGGACCTGAGCGCAGCGGCGCCCTTGAGATTTTTCTCTCCGCGCGTCGCGCCGAGAGAATGAAGGTGTCGCCGGGACACGGCGTTTTCCGGGTTTACTAAAAAATCTGAGGCTTCTTCTTTTGTTTCTCTCAAGTCCGCAGGTTTCCTCTGCGTTGTATCGTCGACTACAAGCGTATCAGGTTTCCAAGTTTTCAGTTTTAACCCGCTGATTTCGGATGTGCCTGGTTGCCTAACCATGTCCGACCTCGGTAAAAATAAAATATAAAATAAGTTAATACGAATTTATGAACAGAAAGTCTGGGCGTAAAAAAGGCGGTGAAGATTATACAAAACATAACACAATTAGAGACTGCAGCTAAGCTAAGGACGAGCGATCGATTTGCTAAATACGAATTTAGCGGATCGATTGCCCTGGCCTTCTCCCAAATACATAGAGGTCGGTTCACATAGGGGCGTTTTTCTACGTTACGTTACCACCGCTCACATCGCGAGTCAACGGGACGTCTGTGCTTCAGATGAAACGTGGAGACTCTCTCTAAAAGCTCTACGAGTTTTACCATAATATCAAGTAAGAGAAACAGGTTGTGCAGAAATCAAACCGTGTAGATAACCGACGGCTGAACAAAACAGGCTGGAAAGCTTGCTCTGCGGCTGGTACGGCGCAATCCAAAATGGCGACGAGAAGAGGAGGGGGGGGGGGGGTCGTTGTGTGATGTTACGTGCAATTAACATATTTGAAGGTCTGTCATCGTATACGCAACATAAATGAGATCTGCGTGCTCCTCAGCAGTGGCGTCACGGGGGTCAGCGGCACCCGGGGCAGTAGCCCGCCGCGACCCCCCCCCCCCCCACTCTCGCGTGGCCCACCGCGACACCCCCCCCCCCCCCGCTCTCGTGGCCCGCCGCGACACCCCCTGAGCGCTGCAACCCGGGGCGGTCCGCCCCCCCCCCCTTGGTGACGCCACTGCTCCTCAGATCTTGGCGGGCAATTTCTGCGGTTTCACAGAACATATGAGATCGGACATGATCGAGGACGGAGCAAAAGATCCGGCGCAGGGAGAAGTGGAGAGGGGGAAATGAACAGGTAAAAAAGTCCGCGGCGAACATCCTTGGAAGAGAGGAATTGTTGTTGGTGCCTTTTGTTCTTGTTAACGCTGTTTCTATAGGTCCTTATTGAGAATAAATATGTACTATAGGGAGTTCCCGAGAAAAGAGAACCGTGCTTTTTGGCCCGGGTAAATAAACTATGCATGCATCGCAGGAAGCTCAAACTCCGTGAGAATGTGATCCTAGTGGTTGGGATAGAACGCGAAAGTTCAAGAACATGACGTTACCTTGACCAAAAAAAATAATTGAGAAAAACGAGAATTTCTCCATGAGCCGTCGTCCACATAAGGTATAATATTGTCAAAACAAGAAATGACACTGTGGTCGCAATGAATGGGTGGGGATGA
>JAZHYW010015371.1:0-38990 GCA_037355805.1 Ixodes ricinus
TAATGCAATTAATGCAAAGGTGCAAGTGAGGTGGACAAGAATGGCACCTCGATGACGAATGATGATGAAGATTTTTGTTTATCCTTTTTTTACCCCCTGTTCATCTTCTCCAGGGATTATTATCGTCAAGACATATATGTTGCCTCGTTGTTTTTCTTCGACAGCCACTTTTTGCAACATGTCGCTGTCTGCGTTGCATTCCTGGTTGTTACTTCTATCTCTTTTTCTTCTGCAACTTTCATCCGTGCCATGTTTTGGAGTGCGAGCGACTTTCATGGTGTGATTAGCCTGCATGAACGAGCGGGTGAAAATTGTTATCGGGTGCGGCAAATGCCAGAAGACGAAAGAGGTACAACCGACGTTTCCGGGTGGAGTTTTCGCGGCGCAACCTGCGTGCTCCCTGCGCGATTCTATGCTGGGCGAAGCTGCCTCAAAAGGCAAGCATCCTGAACACGGTAGCAATGCCATCCAGAGCAAACATCCAAACATGGCATGAAACGTGATGTAACGCGACAAAAGCACTGCCCATCTATCTTCGAAGCATGACGCTGATAAATGCGGTACTCGTGCCCGATTGCCGACGCGTCCAATCGCCAGACGGAGAGCACTGCTGACATCAGTCGGCTGTTGCGCCGCAGACACCTCGGTTAGTTCATACGCCGTAGGCAGGAATGCCGAGCTGTGCTTATTTAAACATATTACTCATGTAAGTAGACCGTGGCGTTGGGCGCTGTACGCCAGCAGTCGCGCCGTGAGTCGGTGCGCGAGTCGTTGCCATTAACCGACGCAAACTGCGACCGGTTCGCTAGAGTAAGAGCTGGTGCAAGCGAAAACAGCGCGCTGGCGTTGCGGTGTCGTCGGCGATTCGGGGGGAGATTCAGAGCGGCCGCCCTTGATGGCGGGCGACCAGGGAGCGTCGGTGGCAAGCTGCTGGACACCGTCGTAGCGCCAGTTTAGAGTATCCGCGTGCTGAGGGAGCGTCTCCGTTCCACCGGTCATTGAGATGGACTGAACGGGAGGCTAAACGCTGTCCGCGAGCGCAGGTCGTCGTGGTCCATTCTTATAGTTCGCAGTCCGGCGGTCTGCTATAGCTAACCGCAGGAACCGCGTTGAGTCAACGACCAGCTAGGCAGAAGGCCACGGCGGTCTCCTCTGCTCTGTAACACGTCAGGAGCCGGATCGCGCCATCTCGCCGGCAAGCATCCGAGCCCGGTCTCCGACGCGCTGACTGGACGCGAGCCCCAGCCGAACACTGGACGCAGCAAACTAGTGCCCAACCCAGGCCTCGATAACTTCACCGACTGCGATGAGGCGCGGAAGCCTTTCTGTGCAGGGGTAGTGTTAGTTGAGCGGTTGAGAAGATACCGTTCGAAGGCACACATATGTGAGCTGCGGAGTTCTGCAAAAACGGAGAAACACGCTAGGACCCGCATCGCATCCGAAAATAATTCTGCTGTTAACACCAATTTGTAATTGACTTCATGGTCTCTGTAGACGCCGACGGTTTGTCAGGTGCGACTTGGCTGGTGTATACGACCATTTCGACGGGTATACAGCACGTCACGTCCGCACATGGCCTGGCAGAGGCCTTAGTGCTGGGTACTGACGGTTATCTCGCCACTGACTGGTCTTCGAGCTACCATGTCTGCGCGGTGAAATCAGCCCGCGCAACCGTTAACAGCTCTGGCGCTTTATATACTCGAGCGGCTGCTATGACGTCGCATATACGAGCGACTGCCAGTCGCTGAAAGGACGAGAAGGATCTGGCGTTTCGTTATGGCCAATCTGTCGGCCTCCACGCAAGCTGCTCGTTGCGATGTTCCGTCACGCGTTGGCTGCACGTACCCTTGAAGCTCGTTGTAGACGCCTAAGTATTATCGAAGCTGTAAGTTTTGCTGGAATCAGGACTACTGAACGACGCCCTGACGGTTCGCTGTTTTGTCGCAAGTGATTATAGTAGTACCGTCCACGGCAAGTCGCTCTCGCATAAAAGCACGCGTCTCAGTCAAAAACCGGCAGATGTGAATCGCGTCACTGAGCTTGAGTCGACAGCACGGATACTTGCGCAGCCGCCTGTTTTCCATTATAACGGTTGACTGCACACCTTCTCGATTTTAAACCATTTAACACTATGGACCAGGTGACGCTAACGTCGTCCTTCTTGCGCGACAGGCAGGATGACACAAGAAGACCCCAGCGGGCGCGCACGTTTCCCGAATTTCCGCGGAGACAGTTATCCCTATTGAACAAAAAGCACGATACGAAGCCATACGACGCAGGTCTCATGACGCCGTATCAAAGCACCCTAGAACGGAATAAATGCACTTTTGTCAGCAAAGCAAGCGCGTTCATTATGTGTTCGGGTCACGGCTGCCCGCAATGCTCCCCTCTAACGTCATGATCAAAATTGGTGTTCTACATTTTCTAATAATTGTCCTTAAATAGCGATAATCAAAACAAACATACGAGGTGTGGATCACAAACCGACAATGTATTCTCTTTTCCTACGGGTCCCTTGTATGGTATAATGGGATACTGTCACAAAAGACAATTGACGAGGCGACGAAACCGGAAGAAAACTAAACGCCTCAATGGGGCGAACTTGGAGTCCAAAACAAAATAGAAAAGGGTAGCTTCGCAGGCATCGATGCCGATGGTGAAAAAACTGCAGGATTGAACGTCGGGGCGACACTGCCCCCGGCTCGCCACGCGGGAGCCCTCCACGTACGCGCGGGCTTTGATATATCTGACTCGCAACGCCCGGATCGCGGAGAACAGTTCAGGATGCCTCGGACGGTCGATGTCACGATCTCGGAGATTAGTGCCATGGCCTTCCCCACCTTCTAGCCGAACACAGACGAATACGCAACGTACAGACGATTAAACCCCTTCAGTAGATTGGTTTCCATCGTCTCCGGCTGCCATGGTCACGGCGACTTGGTCCTCTTCAAACGTTTCGAGAGTTTCGAAAAGTGTCGTTTGTAATCGTCAGTACCGAGATCGCTGGGCGGAGCATCATGGCGAGTCGAGGCGCGTCTTCGGCCAACATGTATTGTCTTTCTTGGCACCGTGCATGAAATCAGTTTAGCACCATACATCCCCAGATCATTTACAATTTTGTTGTTCTTCTCGAGGTGTCTCAAGACTGCAAAGTTATCCGCAATGCCAGAAGCGCTGCCGTTGGGTGCTAGGCAGTACGATGTTGTACGGCCATTACACGTGGCGTCGGTGCTTGAGGGCATGGAAAAATAATTTTACTGTCTTGAAACAAGCAAGGAGAGCAACATGATTGTAAAAGATCTGGAGAAATAAGCGCGATTGATAACAGCATTGAATGCAGCCAGTGCCAAATACACTCACATTGGCCGAGGAACGCTTTTAGAACGATGATGCTCCATAGCGATCTTGGTGCGATTAGTTTTAACGTCCCTTTTGAAGTTTCGAAGCTCTAAAAGGGTCCAGAATGGCAATCACCATGGCAACCGACAGCGATGCTAGCCAATCACCTTGAGAGGTCTGGCCGTTGGTATCTCGTCACGGTTTCCGGCCAGCAGGTGGGAAGACAATGGCGCTACTTTCCCAGATCCATAGCAACTTTAGATTTGACGACAACGTTCTCGAACTTACGAGAATGGCTAAATTGAAAGAATAAATAAAAAGACGCGTCACTCCCAGGAATCGAAACCGGGGCCCTGCACGAGAGCCAAGCACGGTAACCACTGGCCACTCACGCCCTCGCTCGGCGACGCGCGCAGGCGAGCATGGCTCGGGCACACTTTGAAAGTCAAGAGCGCCAACTTCCTGCAACGTGCTTGGGAAAGCCAATTTCTGAAATCTGATGGAGATCTCGCGCGAGTCACGGGTCTCGACATGTTTAGGCCTTCGTAAAGCCGTCTGCGGTTTGGCACTGAGCCTGGTGGAGCTGAGCGGTAATGCTCAGTGCCACAGCGCAGACAGCTCTTTAGGTCTAAACTTATTATCAGACGCGTCACGCGCTCAAAGTTTTCGATTGATTGCAGCGATTGATATTCCCAGGTGCAATGCGGGAAAGCCGCCGCTCATAGTTCTTTAGGAGTGTATAGATTCATGTTTCTTTTTCAGCAGAAATGTAAATTGGAATATGCTCAGGACAGCCTCAGAGCCCTGTGCTCGGCCGGAGACCACCGCGGCGCTTATGTTAAAGGTGAGGTTCCCGGTGACTCCTGGCAGTGCTCGTCCGCCGACACGTGTCGTGGAGACCGGACAGCTGCGTCATCTTCTCACCTTCGAAAACACCTGCGCACGACACATCGGGAGTTCAGATGGGTATTCAGACCTTACAGGCAGCGATTACTTTAAGGTGCGGACTGAAACAGAAAAACACAACACGAAAATCAGAGGGTTGACATAATGTTTTTTAGAAAAAATCCTTCAGGTGGGAAGATTACGCAAGACCAAATTGAGCGCCACCTGAAATGGAGCAAAATCCATGCCCTGCAGGAGCACTGCAGGCTGGACGCTGAAAAAATTAGCGCCGGTCCGGGATTCTATTTGAGGACGTCTCCAAGACTGGCGGAGAGCTCTACCAACGGAACCAAGCAAGAACTGGCAGACAGTAGCACTCTGCGACCTCTTTATGGGTGGCGAGGGTAGCAAGGTAACAAGGTGACTGCGAAATCGCTGCCGCTCCCCGCGTTGGCAAGGGTACGCGTGTCACCCTTGCGGTGGTTATGATTAAGACCGATGGCAACCGTTAACACCCGTTTAATCCTACTGACTGCTAGTTCCTAGTGAGTTCAGTTGGTAGAACACTTCACTAGTGTTGGAGTGGTCCCGGTATCGAATGCCGAACAAGGCGGCTTTATCAGCGGCCACAGTCGCCTAGAAAGCGCGAATTGTGCTTCATTTCTGGTGGAAGTCAATTCTACTCTTACGATCTCTCAAAGGCACCAACAATGGGTGCAATGAGAAAGGTATTCAGCGCTGTTTAGTTTAAAAAAAATATATATATATACAAGTCGTGCTAGCTAAACGTCAAGTATATTTAGGGCCCATTCTAACAGGCAAAGTGTGACTTGCCTTGTGTTTTTGCGTTGTGACAAAGGCTGGGCCTTTTGCAAACTATCATACATGAATCTTGGCATATTTAGGTGTTCACATAAACACCACACTCTGACCCCGTAGCCCGATAGTATGAAGTGACTAACAACTACAGAAATGCAAATAGCGGAGAGTACCGAGCTTCTCACTGTACACCAACATAGTGTTTCCAAACAAGACCGCTTTGCCCACGCACTGCGCGGGAGCAGAAACCGAATTCGGAGGAGGAAGCGTCTGCGCATGCGCAGTGCTGACAGCAGCGCCACCGTAATGGCGCGTCGTCAGTGAGTTTAATTGGCCTATAGCTCCGAAGCCAATGAGGTTGTGGCATTAGCCGATAAGAACACCGAACAACCAAGCACGAAGTAAGCAGTGTGAAACATAGCAGCTACACCCTGCTTTGGTTGAGCTTCGTCTGTAGATGGTAGTGACTGGTGCCCTGAAAATTTGGCAGGAACGTTGACACGCTTGCATTTGATACCGGCAAGAATGACATCCTAACATTCCGGCTAATATATGAATCACTAATCGCAAAGCAATTAAAAGATCTACCCTTTGAATCAGGGGCTTCGAGACTAACCTATCAAAAAGAATTCGTGTGGGAGACCTCCAAACTGCAGGAAACCCTAATATTGCGCATAAACCACGTACTCAAGCATACACGACCGTCTATTAATTAAGAACAACTTGACGTTTTATAAATAAAGAAATATAACACTGACCTTAACGTGGTATGTTTCAAGCAGTGAACTTTTCGACAAAATATTTAGTGTTCGTTGTGTTTTTAGCACCAGTGTAATCACTGATGCAGTTCAGGGCCCTGCCTCCTTTAAAGCTGCCCAACTGAAACTAAGGTGCGAAGAACGATGTTAGTTTAACAAAGGCAAACTTTCGGTTGTGGTTTATTTACGACTGTTTACTTGTGTCCTCTTACGTCAAGGTGATTCTACATTCCACTGCAGTCCGTAGTTTAAGTCAGCAAGATTTAACTACGCTGGATTATTATCATGGTATCGCAAAGGTGCGGAGCTATATGTGAACAAAAGCACCTATTTACTTTTTACTGCGATAAAAGTGAAGCAAGTCAAATTTCTTTGACTGTTGCGCATGGTTCACGTGAGAAATTAAGACCAATTAAACATCCTAGAGCTCTTGTTGTAACAAGGAATTTCTCTCAGTAAGAATGTAAATACATTCAAAACGCTTACAGCATTTAAGAGTGATAACTAACTTACTCAGTGCCGTTAAGCTGAACAGTAAATCCTGTCCACTCATTTGTGTTTTAGTTGGCTAGAAAGTGCTTTGCTCGCTCGTAGATGTTTACGCAGGCGCACTGGCGCCATCTATCAGGCAGCCCTAGAACATTCTTTATATTTGTATATCTTTTATAATTTCTACGATGTCATTCGTTCAACGTCGGCCTGACATAATTCTGATAATATTATAAGTGGCATTTTCTCATTGAGAGTGCATAGTTTGATATCTCAAATACCATGAAACCTTCAGTTTAGATTACAAACAGGTTGGAAGTGTTCTGGAACTGTCCAATAGAGGGCTGCAGTATACTATTGTGAACCAGGGTTACGAGACAACTCAATGGTAACACCCGAATAAACAAGCAAGACCTAAAGCTATCTCTGTTGCTTTATGACAACATAAATCGAATGGTGTCATGAATTATGACCAATTTGTTTTTTATTGCTATTTTGTTCTGATTTTACATAGAGCGACTTACTATGTAAGCCTCAAGACTGCATTGAGGGTACTAAGAGTGAAGGACTTGTGCCCTCATGGTATGTCAGCGTTCACTTTGGGGAAAATTGTAAACGTCCTATATTGTACGAAAACTTCCTTTTTACCAAGTTTTGCGGGTAGAAAAAGTGACGAGAAATTTCTCACACAGATATGTCACCCATACATTCGACCCGATGAGAAATTATATCGCAATCTCGGAACTCTATTCCCGCAAAGGTATTGCAAAGGACGACGTTGTGGCATATTCTTCAACATTCAAAGCAATATCCCTTAGTAAAAAAGTATTTTAATTTTGGTTTTCCATTTTTTCATGAACATTAAAATGTCTTTCTCTCACTGCCCCTAAAAGTTATTTTTAGTGTAACTAGACGGGAAGACAAAAATATTTTTAACCTGATAAAATTAGGGCCAACATTGTTCTCCTACCCAACAAAATTGATTTTGTTTTTCGCCGGAGCCCGAAAATATTTCCTCAGTACTGCTTCTTTACACAATGCAGTTGAAAACCAGAATACCTTCGTGTTCATCTTTTCGGCAGACCATGCAGACAGCCAATCACTGCAGACCACGAAATTATCCCATCCAGTGACGAAGCTCAGACTAAAATTAGATTCGAAGAATGGGATTTGCTCAGGGATAGTGAACATATAAAAAATCGCTCTAATTATCCTTGATAGCAACGCATTTTAGGTATAATGTAATGGGAGCATGTCACTCGCCTGAATCCTCCCGTCGTCCGCATTTATTGGCTTCCTGTATATGTTGTGCATAAAAGTGAACGCACAAGTTTTTTCTAGAGTGGATGTTCCTTCTTGGCCAGTTATAGTCATGTACAAAGAGTGAACGAAATTACCAGTGAGGTAGACTTACTACGTCTGGGATAAATCGCTTAGGTTATTATATTTCACATCCAGCTCGCCTACCTACTTTTGCTTCTTGGGATAAATGTTTTTGGCTCCGATTAACAACGAAAGTCTTAAGCCGCGAACATAATGCAAATAATATCATGCAAGAAACAGTCTGTAGACACAATCTTAGTCTTGGTTTATTTCATGTGTGACTGTCCTGGCTCATTTTTTATACAAATGTGTCTGCAGACATGTTCGAATCATAGATATGTATGAACAAACATGCTTTAAAGATGACAGAGGCGTGTCCACGGATGTTTCTGCCATTACCTCTGCGGCGAACACCATATGTTTTGTATGATGTATCAGCAGAAGGACTGCGCTTTGATGCAACCAGTTGATTTCAGACACTCACAAAGCAGAACTTTGCCTTGGAGCCCTTCAGGCCCGTGATGAGGTAGTTCTGCCATTCTCCTGCCAGCCCCCGTGGCACTGGAACGCTGTGTCAAAAGAAACACCCAAACCATGTCAGTCGCGAGACTTCAGTCCTGGTCCTTCTATTCCACGCTTATTATTTTCATCTGTTTTGTAGTGACCGGTTTCTTTAGTAATTGCGTTATGGTTCGTTGCTACCAGTTAGTTTCGCGTTGTGAATATTATGTTTGTAATTTAATAGAGCCACATAAGCTGTATATTAACTATCAAAGCTGGACAGCATGTCTTATAGTCACTACCTGGTGGAAAAACTAGAGGATTGGGAAATTCCCCTGTAATTTCAAGGTCCCTGAAAGTCCAGTGACACCACAGCTGTACCCAATATGAACAGTCGTAAAGCAACTGTAAAGGAAAGAAAGCTATTAATTTACGATGTCCTGGCGACAACAAAATACTCATGATGATAATAAACGCAGTGTTTACCGGTTCCCATCAATTTGTAAGACATATAACACCTTCCACAACAGCAACAGCACAAGAAGAGAAACCGCAGAGATCACCGATATTTCAAGCGAGACATTTATTCATATCTAAACATTTCAGTCAACAGTGTGCAAAACTATGGTTAGATGATGACTCGAAAACGAAAATCTTCAGGTACCCAACCAAAAATGGCGTACAATAGTTTATCCGTCGAAAACGTTACACACTTCGACAATAACTGCAAAGGTGCTAAAAGTTGCTGGCTAGGTTAAAAGCGATTGAATGTTTTTTGTTACATTATTTTATTGTTTCGCAAAAAAACAGAAGAAATATCACGCTTCAAAATCCGGTTACTGGGGCTGAAGCAATGGTTTGACACAATGCCCTTATCAAGCAATCTTGGCTCCAGAACCTACTTAAATAAGGAGGAGACCTTTCTACTCTACGGTGGCACAGCGCCGGCTTAGTAGTACGCGCATTCCTCAAGAACGCTCGTGGTTGCGCTCAGAGCCGCCCCCTTACTCTCCCCTACCGAATCCAGTCCGGGAAGCCTTGAGGAAGACCGAAACGACGCGGCTACGATTGCGATACGAAAATTTAAATGTCGACTCGAACTGCGGGTAAATGGTGCACTGTTGCGTGCCGTAGTGTACCTCACACGGCAAAAAGGGCAAACGATTTTCATATCACGAATTTCCATCATCGAGTGTCCACGAAGAATGATTAAAAAGAATCTCGAAGGCGGGTAAGTGCCAATAATTTTTTTTTTATCTCAGTCACCTGGAACAGTAAGAATAATAGCGTCATATTGTATTCGAAGAAAAAAAAGGCGGTCAAGACATGTTTCAATGTTGTTGTTTTCTTCTCAATTTTTTTTTCTTTTACAGGTGAAAATAATTCCCAGTGGCACCCAAGGGATAGCGGGGGCACTGTCCTATGCTCGCTGCATTTTACAAGAGATGTCGATAAAGAGAATGTTAATATAAAAAAGCTGAAAATCACAGCGGTGCCAATGGTGTTCCGTGCTCTAGATTTATCCGATCAACATACACTGCAATAAACCTATTGCTAAATTACCCAAGCATCATGGAAAATGAAGGGATTGGTGTTCCACACGCCACACGTGCTGGCCTCACCAGTGGTAACTTTTCTAAAGCAAATGCCTCAAACAAATTGCATCTTGCAGGCGCGTTCGTCAACGTCTTATATTGGTTATTTACTTAGAATCTTTTATACGGGGAAGGTTTGCATGGTTGGCGCGTGGAACACCAATCCCTGCATTCGCCTTGATGCTTGGGTAATTTAGCATTAGGTCTATTCAAAGCAGACTAGAAAACCTGCGGTGACACCCGCACCACCGTCGCACAAACGAAGAAGGTATGAATTCATTTCTTTTTTTTTTTTCGCGTGCAACTCATTTTTGAAGAGTATTTGATAACCGTTATACATGGCAGACACAAAATTTTTATCTGCTACGGTCGGCGAACCCGGTGAACGAGAGAATTGCTACCTCGCAGGGGCCGAGGTGGAGCCGATGAACCTCTCGATATTTTGGCTCGAGAACGCACCTCGAGTATGTGAAAAACTGGAAGTGAACGGCACCGTCGGTCAGCGTATTTCTAACGCCGACACTCACGATATAGATGTAGATACGGATATGGATATGGTGGCTTAACCTCTTGTATCGGGCGACCACAGCGCGTTTAAACAAAACTAAAGTCTAGCCAAAAAAAAACCCTAAATTTTATTGCCATTGCCCCCCGCCGTCCTCGCAATTTTCCCGCACCAGCTCTTTAATCTTCGCTTTGCGATGTCAACCATTCCGAGGACGCCGGCATATCTTCCGCTGGCCGCGCTGGCCACCACGGCCTCGACGTCTCACTTCATCTACGCACGTCGTCTGCGTCGTCTGCTCCAGGCTTTGGCAGTCAAAACGTTGTCTACTGTATTTTGCTCACGCCACCTGTTGGACCAAAGATTCAAGTATCGTCTTAATGTTCAAGTTCTCTTCTGACAGAGTACAGTCGCCCTTTTCTATGGTGAGGCAGCTGAGCGGCTCTAACGACAGAACGCTTGCCTAAGGCGCCCTTACATCTCTGCACAAACATTTTGTTATCATCACCATTATCCTTTATTATCCTTGAAGTCACTTACGGATATTACACTAAGGAGCGGCACTTAATACTAAGAGTTCGATATCGGTGCGCTGCTGCAAAAGCCAGGACTGCAGCCTGCAGCTTCGCTGCGAAATATGAAGATTTTTCAACCCTTCTCAAAGGAACTTCAGACGTTCCCATTTAAGAAATCATTTTATCGTTTATAAAAAGTTAGAACTGGCAAAAAACGCAAAACAAATTGTTTTATAGGTTTTTTAGTTCGAGGAATGCAAACCAGCATGCTGGCAATCATCGGAGGTTTCTTCGTGAGGGCGGCTGAAGACAACATGTCCTGTGACAGGTGCTTTCACCAGCTCAAGCCCCTCCACACAACAGCGCAACCGTTGCGATAGCACACAACCTGGACCATGTGGTACCGCGCTATCCCAGCCCCTGCTTCGTTAACTTTCTGAAAACACTTGAGAGCGTAGCCAATTGTGCCGAGACGGGGTTATTAGCACTGAGGAAGCCACTGCTGATGCTTGACTAAAAGGTTCTGCCGGCAATTGCGAGAAACCCGTCATTTGCTTGAGGAATCAACGACTCACAAGATCACAAAATCGCCCTATTTATGTTCTTCGTCAGGAAGTTCACAAAGCCTTTCCTCGCGAACATTGCATCAAACATGACAGAGGAGCACCGGGCAGCAAAGTAGGACATAAAAAACGACCTTTCGAAAGGTGTTGAAGGTGTAGGACGTCTTCGAGAAGCATGCATAGAATTTGTTTTGTAATTAGTGTAAAAATGCTGTATATACCCATTTTTTACTGTGTGAATTCAATAAAGGGAACTTTTTGCGTACAGAAGCTGCACTAGTGTTCAATAATTTCATGGTTTAATAGACGCCTGTAAGACAAAATCACAGGTTTCAGTATCGCACCATGAATCGCGCAGCCTTACCCATTCGAAACGATGGGGGCTTGGCGCGCCGCCTCGTAGCCGTAACGTCAACTAGAGCTCCAGTAGCTCTCCCATAGGAGGGCGCGCGATAAACAGGTGTCCCTCCTGTTCAAGTCGGTCCTGCTTGGCTCTCAACTTTGATTAGTATAAACCCCTGTTGTAGCTATGCGCAATATTATTTTATACAAAATAACTAGATTCTGGCTACGATAAAAACGCCACGAGATGGAAGACTAACATTTGTACTGCTATGTTTGTTAACCGGAATTTATTCATCTACTTCCACAGATAAAAGCACGAAAAGTACAGTTACAGAAAGCATGGTCTGACTGACGGTTACAGTAGGGCAGCCATCTTCTTCTTGTGTTGTTTTGCCCATGGTTGCTTAATGAATATTCAGCTAGGCTAAACACAACAATTTCTCCCCGACAATTTTAAAGGTCCAGTCTGCGAGGCGGTAGCCACAGTCAATAGGGACGACTAACATTTGTCGTATTTTCTTGATGTTTCTCCCTTACAGCGCTACTGCCATGGCCTGCAGCTGGTGTGCCACTTGTGCTGCTGACTTGTTTTGGATTCTGCAGATGCGTCACCTCTGGCGTGTCATCTGTCGCTTCCACGCTTGGGCTTGGGCAAGCATATTTTTCGTCCTCCGGCTCTGGTTGGCTTTGGTGGATGCAGTGACCATTACTAGCCGGTAAATGTGACGATTACAAGTGGCTTCTCCAACTTTACTTGGTATGAGATAGAGAGCCGGTTCTCCTCGCGACTGTTCCAGGGACCCACTTGCTCTGGCTGCGGTAATCTCGTACTGACACAGGGTCTCCTTTCCAAAAACAAGCGCAGTCATCTGTTTTAAACAGGATCTTGTTTTGTCTTTAAGTACTTTTGTCCATTCAGATCTGGCGCAGAAGTGTCAGTCGAGTTCGAAGTTCACGACCGAAAAACAGTTTGGCAGGTGTCTCACCAGTTCTACAATGTGGTGTGGTGCAATATGCCTACAGAACGTTTGCCAGCTTTTGTTTATTGAGCCTTCCCCCTTCATGCTCTTCTTGAAGGATTGCACAAATCTTTGTGCAAGTTCATTCGTCGCAAGGTAATATGGCGCACTGAATGTATTCCGCACGCCATTCTCCTTGAGAAAGGTCTGAAATTCTCCTGCCACAAATTGGGGACCACTGCCAGTGACAACACGTTCAGAAAGTCTGTTCCGTGCGAACATGTTGCGAAGGATGTCGACAGTGTGTACTGCAGTTGTAGAGCTGATGACGTAGACTTCTGGCGATTCTGAAAATGGGTAAACAGCAACGAGGAACATTTAGCCGGGGAACGGTCCTGCGAAGTCTAAGTGAACATGACGCCATGGTCCGCTGGGAATCTCCCAAAAATGGAGTGGTGCTTTCGGAGGCATGTCGCTTTGTCGGGAGCATCCGCTGCACTTTTTGGCGATAGCTTTGATGTCGGCATCGATAGAAGGCCACCACACAAAGGAACGTGCAAGTGCCTTCATTTTCACAGTGCCTTGATGCCCTGTGTGCAAGTCCTGCAGGATGGGTTCCCGTATCTTAGCTGGAATAAATGTCCTGATCCCCCACACGATTATTCCCTGATGTACAGAGAGTTCGTCCTTTCGTCGGTAGAAGGGCAGGATTTCGTCATCTTGATCACAAGTGTTCCAACCATTCAGGACGTAGAAATGCACTCTTGACAGAATGCAGTCGTGTTGACTCGGTTGTCTCACTTGTTGTGCAGTCACGGGAAGGGTCTCCGCTTGCGTACTGTAAAGAGTTCTGCTTCGTCCGGCTTGCGCAACACGTAGGGGAAGACGTGACATGGAGTCTACATTTGCATTGTCTTCAGACATTCGGTATTCAATCTCGTAGTCGAACCCAGTCATAAACAGTGCGTATCTCTGGATACGTGCCACCTGAATCGCAGGTATGCTGCTGCTTGGGCTAAAGATGCTTGTGAGTGGTTGATGATCCGTAATCAGCTTGAAGTACCTTCCGTAGAGGTATGCTTGGAATTTCTGGATTGCCCAGACGATGGCTAGAGTATTCTTGTCGATTTGCGAATATTTCTTCTCCGACGTCTTCAGAGTACGTGAAGCGAATGCGATGGGTCTTTCGCGTCCATCCGGCATCACATAAGTGAGCGCAGCTCCCAGTCCTTGGGTTCCTTATGCACGGCAAGACGCACCTCCGACCTAGGGTCATAGTAGACAACCATAATGTCTGATGCTATGATTTCCTTAACTTCCTTGAATGCCAGCTCTACACTCCTTGGTCCACTTCCAAATGGATGACTTTTTAGCACCGCATGTAGTGGTCGTAGGAGGTTAGCAAAGTCGGGAATGAACTTTCCATGGTAGTTGATGAGATCAAGGAACGACCTCAGGTCAGCTGTGAACTTGGGCCACAGCCCCGATTTTTTCTTGAGTCTTGTGCAAATTCGTTCCGTCAAGTTTGTAACCGCAGTAAGTAACAGAGTCCTGGAAAACGGAGCACTTCTGCAGGTTGGCTATAAATCCATAATCGTGAGGTTTTGTAGGTGTGAGTCCTCTGAGTCGCCAGTGATCAAGATATGATCCTGTGTCGCATGACACAGGATGACATTAGAATTCTATGCAAAGATCTGGTCAATCGTTCATTGCTAGACATCTGGAGCTGGTGATATTCCAAAGATAATCCTGTCGTACTGGTACAGTCCTTTCTCAGTGTTGATGGTAAGGAGTGGCTTCGATTGCTCGTCCACTTCCATCTGAAGGTAGGCTTGTCGAAGATCAATCTTGGAAAATGTTTTTCCACCGGACAACCTTGCAAACATGTCCTCAATGCGGAGTAGCGGATACTGGTCCACCGCAAGGGGGATTGATCGTGCTTTTGAAGACACTGCAAAGGCGGACAGTTTCATTTAACTTCACTGGCACAATGGGCGTAGCCCAGTCACTGTGGTTTACCTTTGCCAAGGCCTTCCGACTCCAGGTTGTCTAGCTCAGTGGTAACTTTTTCCTGCAAGGCATATCGGACTTGAAGAGGGCGACAGAACTTGCGGTGAGCACCACTCTTCGATTGCAGCTTCAGTTTGAAGTGTTTGAGATTCAAGATGGTGTGATCAAAAACGTCCTTGAAGTCTGCAAGTCTCTTGTCCAGCTGGTCCTGCCTTTTAGTTCAGGTTGGTTGTGTACCTTCAGCACATCAGAAAGCTCCAGAAAGTTCAAATGGTTGATCCAGTCTCTCCCGAGGAGTGTGGGGTCCTGGTGTGTCCGCCACGTAAAGCTGCAGCTGGCCAGTCGACTTCCAAAATGTCATTTTGGCTGTTGCCGTACCTTCGGGAATGAAGGTTTCGCCTGTTAGAGTCTTGAAACGCACTGTTGTTCCCTGCAGTGTCATGTGTGAGAGATGCTTCTAGCAGAGAGCCTTTGGCAAGAGCAAGTACTTGGAGCCCGTGTCTATCTTCATTTCCAAGGTTGGCCCCTCGATTTTCGGTTTCAGCCAGGTATGGTTACTTCCGTTCCCATCATCCACGTGTGCCAGCAATTCAAACTCCGCTTCTTCTTGTTCGCCTTGTACGACGCGAACCTGGCCTCTTTGAAGATCGTCGACTTGCTTTCTTTGAAACCAAACTTGGCCTGCACAAAATCTTGGTGGGGTCGCTTGCCTTGCTCTTGCCTGCTGGACTGATGTGACCCACTTTGTAGCACTTGTGGCGAACAGCTTCCAAAAATCTTAACTTCGCTGGGACGTGGCCCTTTTGATTGCATCTGAAGCATTTTCGGCTTTCTTTTTCCACGTGCGCCACAGTAGCCGCGGGGTCTCTTTCTTGTTCTTGAACTCCCCGATGTCCTTGGCAGCGAGCTTGTGAGCCACGGCCTTGTTGAGTGCGTGCTTCAAGGTGAGCTTCTTCATCGTCAGTAGACGCAGCTGAACCTGGATACAACGAAGACCTCACACGAATTTGTCTCGCAAGGATTGATCCAGGAAGGATCCGGAGTTGCAGTTTTGAGAGAGACGCCGGATTTTAGCCATATACTCATTGGCAGTTTCTCCCTCCGCCTGCATTCTCTTATAAAACCGATGACGCTCCGACATTTCAAGAGGAGCAGGCGAGAAGTGGTCGCTCAGGGTGCTTCTTGATCTCTTCATAAGTTTTCTCGGACGGTTTGTTCGGCGTCGTTAATTTCCTCAGTATGGAGTAGGTTTTGGCTCCCATGCTTGTTATGATGGGTGCGACTTTCTTTTCATTCGGTAGACCATTTAGCACGAAGTACTCATCTGCCCGTTCGATGTAGGAGGTCCAATACTCCGCTAATTCATCCAAAGTGTCGAGCTTTTTCGATGAGTGCCGCCAATACTGGTGCTGCCATCGTGCTTTTGGCGCGGATTCTGTACGTCCGCTAGGCCTCTTTTTCACGGGTGCTCTTCACCAGTTCCGCCGACTGTTGAGAAGGGGATATGTGCCCTGAAGCGGCGTACGTACTCAACCGGTCCTCGTTGACATTAGTGATGTTTGTTAACTGGAATCTATTCGTCTACTTGGACATATAAAGGCACGAAGAGAACAGTTGCAGAAAGCATGGTGCGACTGACAGTAACAGTATGGCGGCCATCTTTCTACTTGTGTTGTTTTGCCGATGGTTGTCGCCTGAATATTCAACTAGGCTAAACACAACACACCATTACATCGACTTAAAACGAAAGAAACACACAAGAGGACGAAACAGACGGTGTTCTTTCGTTTTAAGTCAATGTAAATCACCAACACGCTCAAACCTTTAACCATTACATCGTCCGGCGCAATACATAAAAATACTCGAACCATTTGGCATGCAAGCGCACACTTATACAACAAACTCCAAAGCGCTTGTATACAAATTTGCATTTGAGTGCGATCGGCAACTTTGCAGCCGGTTGTAACCGCTTACGACGAGGGAACACACTGGCACACTGGTGTCAACTTTCAGGTAACCTGGAACTACGCGAAACTGACTGAATGTTATGCAGCATTTACGCCATCTCATCTACATACTTTCGATTAGAAATGGCCGTTTCTTACATTAAAAAACTCGTTCAAGCCCCCATGTAATATATTATGCAGTATCAATTGAAATATATATACGCACGTCTGAAGTGTGCTAGGGATACTTGATAGGTGGCGCCAATGCGCCATTCGTCGTAAGAGGAAACAGGGGAACGTAACGCTTTCGAGAACACTGAAAGGCAAATATGTGAATCATCCTTAAGTAGACCTAAGGCTACGACCGCATCGGCAGTCGCTTATGATAGACATCAGGAGGTAAGACTACTTACAAAGGTGCAGTTCCTTGCTTCCAGGATCTAGTATAGTTTTGCTTTAGCAAGCTTAGACGGCGGTTGGATTAGGCTAAAGGCGAAGATGATGTGGCAGTAGATAAATGACATCCGACAGCTATCTTGGCTAGTGCAGCTGTCTAACTCCATGGGTGCTTACTGGTTTTTATTTTTTATTTTTTTGTGTTACAACTTTTTATCAGCATCCATTAAAACAGTGAAACCGAAAATATGGGGAACGCGACAGAAGAGCACACGACAAAACAGCACGCGACAAAACAGCATGGTCAAAACAGCACGCGTCAAAACAGCACAGCGTCAAAACAGCGAGGCGACAAAACAGCACGCGTCCAAATAGCACGCGACAAAACAGCACAGCGTCAAAACGGCACAGCGACAGAAGAGCACGTGCCAAAACAGCACGGCGTCAAAACAGCACAGCGACAAAACAGCACGCATGTAGCAACTTTCAGCGCGGTCTTCACCTCTCTCTGCGCGAATCATTTCGAACCTCCTTGACCCTTTTATTTATTGTCGCTAGGTTTTACGAGGCTACAAGAGTCAGTTTCACGATTGATGAGTACTGATAACAGTACACATAATAAAATGTATGCTGAAGGTAGCTAAACTACAATCTATAACAAAAAAAGAATACTGATAGCAGCAATTGTTTTTCGACCCCCCACTGGATCTGTCGGACCCACAGTTTGGAGGGCACGGAAGTTGGTAGTGAACCACAATTTCTAGCGCAACAGGAGTTACCGATCGGCATCCAGCGTAACGCATTCCTGTAAGGTGACAGGCGGAAAGCTTTAAACAATTAAATGCAATTGTTCGAACCTCCTTTTACAGCGAAGCTGTTGTTGGTACGTTTGTCAGATTTTTCCGTGTCGTTGATAGTCAGCAGAAAAAAAGGGAAGTATTAACTGAAAAAGGTTAGTATTTTCGAGGGCGTTTGGAGGGGTATGGTGGGGGGGGGGGGAGTATGTGACTTATTACTGACTGTATGACCACTTCATTTCGCTGTTTTCAGCTTGTCTTCGAGATCGGTTCAAGTTTCAACAAAAGCTCCGGGGGCGCAGCGGTTTTCAGGACGAAATCTGGGTTTTTCACCTGACAGGGATTTGTGTGCCGAATTCTTTGTTCAAAGTAAGAGAGTTTAATCGTGAACTGAACAATGACAATCAAGGGCGTCCGTAAATGTCGCACATTTTTTAACACCCCTAGCTTCCGTCTACTGAGGAGGGCATAAATACGATTGTTTTATTGTCGTTTCTGTGGTCGGCGCGAATTTACCACCTCTCGCAGTCGTGAAAATGGGGAAAAACGCACTGAGTACACTGCTTGCAAATTTCTGGATTTTGATATTTGCCTCTCCGACCGAAGTAGTAGTGAAGCTCATGTTCGTCCTGTGTACAAATTCGAGCACACGACGATAATGTCAGATTACGATAGGGCCCCAGTGCGTCTTGCAGAACAGGTCGCGTCGGCTGCCACAGACAGCAACAAACAAGAAAACCAGTACCTGGTTTACTCACTATACATTTTAAACAAACGCTTTTAAATATTGCATTTTCGTCAGTATACTGGTTTTCGTCAATAGACCGAAAAAAAAACTAGAAGTTTATGAGTCTACAAATATTCACCGCAATAAACCGAAAACTTCTGTTTGGAATAAAAACCGCAGAAAGTACGCCGAATTTCAAATAATAAAAACCGAAAACGCCAATCCCTAGCTAAATTGTCAATGTCCTGTTTTGATGCTGTGCTGTTTTGTCGCGGTGCTGATTTGACACCGTTTTCTTATGTCGCTGTGTCCTTTTGACGTTGTGCTGTTTTGTCGCTGTGCTGTTTTGACGCTGTGTTGTTTTGACGCCGTGCTGTTTTGGCACGTGCTCTTTTGTCGCTGTGCCGTTTTGACGCTGTGCCGTTTTGTCGCGTGCTATTTTGACGCGTGCTGTTTTGTCGCCGTGCTGTTTTGACGCTGTGCTGTTCTGACGCGTGCTGTTTTGACCGTGCTGTTTTGTCGCCGTGCTGTTTTGACGCTGTGCTGTTCTGACGCGTGCTGTTTTGACGCGTGCTGTTTTGTCGCTGTGCTGTTTTGACGCGTGCTGTTCTGTCATGGTGCCGAAAATATGTCGTGATTTCCGTGCGATAGAATTCAGTGCTCATCTCAATCGAAGACAAAATCCTTCCTTGTGTAAACGCATACCACGCAGTCTGCGCTTCAACATAGAAGAATGTTTTTCGTTAAGAGGTGCATTTACACAGTGTGCACGATGCGCAATTTAAGACATACGAAATATTACTCGTCTCAATACTTCTTGGAAACAAAAAAAATGTCGGTCGCGCATTAATCGTCTAGCTGTGTTTGGAGATTTGTGTTTGTCCCTTGTCCTCTTGTTTCCTTCTCCGGGATTATTTCCGTCATTCTGTCCAACTCGCTTGCACCTTTGCATTTGATTGCATTACAAATAATGTTTTCTCTGAATGACTTAAAAACGATCAAATGACTGTAACGTTTCCCTATAGCTTCAGAGAAATGATGCCATATTTCGCACTAAGTGCATACACATCAGCTAACCCGAAAAAAACATTGCTGATAGGCGTCACGTTGTTTCCCTGACCTGCGTAAAGGTGTGATGTATACTTTATTCCTAAACCTTATTGTTACACACCAATTAATAGAATGAGTAAGTCCAACTCCGATCAAGCTTATACCGAGCTATATTTCCATATCTTTATGAATTGACAAATAAGTGGTGTAAATGTTTTATTCGGTTACAAGTAAAATCCCGCATATGTCTTGACAGCTTCCTAATTTTCTCATCTCGCGCTTTCATAGCTTCGTGCTGATTTACATTCTATGTGAAAAAATGAAAGCCGTTTACAACCCCTGTAACGCCGATTTAGAGCGCAGCTCTTGAGGAGAAGGAGGGAAGGGTACTGAGGGGAGGGTATACCCCCTCTCTCCTCTTCACCTTGTGATCCTGCCTGGTACTCCTCCTCTCTCCTCCTCCTTCTCCTTCAGCTCCCTCTCCTCATTCTTCAACCTTCTCCCCTCGTCTCCTCCTCCTCCCATCTCCCCATCCCCCTCACGGGGGGTCACGTGACCTCGGGGGGGGGGGGGGGGTCACGTAACCTCACGGTTACGCCGATGGCGACGGCAACGACGACGCCGACGCCGCTCAAGCCGGAAACGGGTACCTAAGAGCTACGCTTTAAAATATAAAATCTAACACAAACTTCGAAAAACAAGGACGTGATGTATCCAGGTCAACTTTTGATGGAATGTGAATGTTGATAAAATAGTTCATATGCCAAACATTTAAAAAGCAGCCCTGTCCTCTCTGAGCTATAGAAGTGGTAAAGCTGTTATTTTGCATGGATGCACGGCATTCTATAAAGGGAACCGAGCACACGTGATCAACTTCTATAGTTTAAGAATGCCTCATCTGTACCGATAACTTATATTATTAATGCATAACTCCATGAACAAATGGGCCGATAAGGATATGAATTCCCTTGACGGTCGTTATCTTGTCAAGTATATTATTTTAATTGGTATTCTGAGTTTGAGTAAGCTTCCAGACATACTTAAAATGCATTGGCACAATGCAACCAGTACAATACAATTTGAAACAACTGTTCGGTGTAATACGAGGTGTGATCGATAAGGTTTGCCTCCTAGGCTGCAAATTTTTTATTTAGTGTTGGAATTATAATAAAACTTTAGAGTCTTCTCTTTACGACGAGCACATTACTCTTAAATATAGCCCCCGCCGGCGGTGAAGCACTTCCGCTACCGGTACAGTATCTTCAGCGTCAGTGGCGTAGCCAGGGGGCAGGCTTATGGGGCTTCGGGACTAGCCCCCCCTCCCGAAATCCACCCGCCCCTATGATATACACAAGCATTTTGATCCCCCGTCCCCCTTTACACCCAAAGGCATGGACATGCCAGTCAACCTCGCCACCCCCCCACCCCCCACCCCCACCCCTGCTCCACCCCCCTCGACAAAGCTTCCTGGCTGCGCCAGTGCATGCCGTTGTAGACGATTGAGAGAAGATGTTGACTAGATCAACGCCGCGCTAGAGGAGCAGCAGTTTCAAGATGCTTTGCCTCATTCACCTCATAGCCAGGACCTCGCGCCTTCAGACCTTTTACTTTTTCAATTGAAGGGAACATCTGAAGGCTACAACGTTTGCGTCCGACGAAGAGGTTACTGATGCCGTGCGCCGTTGGTGTCGTCAAGAGCCGCCCTCAAGCATCTACGAAGATATGCGGAGAGTAATGAACCGGTAGAGAAAGTGCATCGCCGCCGGTGGGAAGGGAAAAGATTCCAATCTTTAATTCGAATGTAACATCTCTGAATTCCCTCACTGAATAAGATAGTTAAAGCCTAGAAGGCAAAATTTATTGATCACCCTATTTACGTTCATTACCTTTAATTTGCGGCCCGTATTGCATTAAACCCAGTTTTTTTACTAGCAACTACACAAAGATGCGAAAATATTCACACATCTATTCACTTCTGGCTGCGGCAAAACTACACAGCACTTGGCTACCGAAACATGGAACTCTAGAAGGTGGTGGGACAAACACTTTCGCCTGAGCTAATGCTCCGTTTAACCATAACCTGTGCGTGGGGCAAAAGCTGAGTCCCAGCTAAACCAGTCAATTCGTCAGAGAAAATAACGTCACAACCAACCGTCGGAATAAGCCTTTCTGTGGAAAGCTGTCACATGATTTGCTTTTAGCTCTACAGAGAGTATTCACTGTACGTGCTGGCGGCGAGCGTTCACCAAAATTATTTCACACCGTCAGAATTGTTCCTTATAGCAGACGATAAGTTGCTTTACATACTGCGAAATCACGTTAATTTAAACTCTCTTCATTCAAACTCGAGAATAATTCAAACTTTCCATTGTACAAGCAACGTCCTGGTCCCCTTGGGTTCAAATTAACGAGATTCCACTTACACCTAACGCTGATGACATGTGAAAACAGTAGTTTCCGCAGTGCTCCAACGCTCTAAAAGCTACGTGTCCGGGCGTCTTTGCCTGGTGTGACCTTCGCGTGAGCGTGCGCGAATGAGATGCAAGGAGAAGCCATGAACTCTCGCACAGCTGCGGAATGCAGCAATGGAGCAACTACAATAGCCTTGACAACGCAACAGAAGAAAGTTGGTGCCGAGGATGGTTGGCTCATGAATGCGTTGCGTTTCACCCTTTGCCTAGTTATGCTGAAACGAAGTGAAGCACACAGAAGAGAAGCGAAGCGGGCATCCTCACTCGTGCTGGCGACCAGCGACTGCGCGGCTGGTGGCTGCTGGGAGGCGCAGCCGTCAGTCCTGAACTCCAAGTGGCTGTGCCTGCGACAGCCGAGCACGTCTCGACACCCGTCGGGTTTCCACGAGGCCCTGCCCGTGGCGCAAGCCCGTCTGTCCCCACGAGCGACGGGCAAGGATGAGAGGACGCCAGAACCTCTGGAAACGTGGAATGCCCATGGAGGACCAGCAATTAGACTCAATATTTTACACGGTCCGATAGTGAAACTTTAACCATGTGTTTACCCCAACAAATAATATACGCATTGCAGAAAGCTGGAACTCTGTCTGGGTTACCACTAAAACCGAGCGTGTTAGTAAAAGCTAGCAGTGATAATATCTTGACTTACAGAAAGAATAAACAAAAAGGACGGACAAGGACGAAAGATGTCCGTCCTTGTCCGTCCTTTTTGTTTATTCTTCCTGTAACTAAGATTTTAAAAAACCGACGCGCTCACGTTCAACTAAGTGATAATATAGAACGCTAAATTTTAATAGCCTAACACACTAACTTTTATTTCAGTTAAATGAACTTGCTAGCCAGATGAAATATTATCCTTCTTGCTGACAAGTGCTTTGCACTGATATAAATATTTCATGCAACCAGAATGTCGGTTCTTTGTTCGACGAATATTTAGCTTAGGTGGACATCTGCTCATATTAAAATTTTGATTTTTCGTTATTTTATGTTTTAATTCAAGTAGAAATTCATATACTAAAACTTCCGCATTCCATCGTTGGCACTGGTTTCATATTCACATGACATTTGAGATGTTTTTCATGCCGACCAGAAGCAGAGATTTTTTTTCTTATTTAGCTCTATATTGTTTTTACTAATAAATTAACTTCTTTGGAGTGACATACAGAAACTCAACTTCAAAGGTTGTTCAATAGCAACTTAAACTTCGTGAAATTTGAGCAAAAAAACAAAAGACGCTCACAATTCTCTGTGATGGCGAATTAGAGCCCAGCTCTTAAGCAGGAAAAGGGAGGGTAGGGAGGAGAGGGTATGGCCCCTCCCCCTCCGTCCCCTCTCCTTCTCCTCTCCTGCTCCTCTCATTTAGAGGGAGATTTTCCTTACATTTTCCGCTAAATTTAGAGGAAACATTCTCCCGCTACATATAGCGGGGGAATATTTCGGCTAAATGTAGTGGGCAATTTAGCGAACAATTTCCGCTAAATTTGGGAAACATTCTCCCGCTAAATTTAGCGGGTTAAGTTTTCAGCTATATTTAGCGGGAAATTGACGTCACGTGACCTCAACACCAATTTAATTTCCCGTTAAATTTAGCGGGGCGGTTACGTCGACGCCGACGGCAACGCCGACGCCGCGAAACGCGGAAACGGGCGCCTAAGAGTTGCGCTCTAAAATATCAACACCGAAGCTGTTCCATGCTGATTCATGATTTGCGACTTCCACTAAGCGAGTCGCATGCCCTTCCGGTGACATTTGACCTAATATATCTTCAGGAGCGTCATCAAGTGAGTCCAAGATTCGGTGTTTGTTTATTTTCACCCTGGCTTTACTCCGCGTCAACTCCTTTATGCGACATTGTCAACGCTAGCCTAGCACCCGTAGTGCTCAAACTCTGCTATTTTCGGCGTCAACTATTTTGTGCTAGGTCACAAGGCTAGCATAGATTCTACAGTACTCCAACTCTGTCAAACCGACACTTCGTTTCAGCTTATTTCCAGACGCCGCCGACGCTACCAGGTAATGGGACCAATCAAGGAGCTTCAAAAGCGCAAGTCACTAACTTTTGAATGTTTATGCTTGGTTCACCGATGACATAACAGGCACAGAAACATAAAGAACACTATGATGGTGCCCTTTCAACGCTCTCTGATTGATCTTCTCAGCTCCTAGCATCGGCTGAGTCTAGACTTGGGGAAACGAAGCATAGTTGCGCGAGTGCGTGCGAATACAGACGCAGATAAATCTAAGTACTTTTACAGCAGTGCGGGGCTGCAGCGGTGTGGACGTTACGCTGGCCTTGGCAATGTAGCAAGAAATAGTTGTCGCCGAGTAGAGAATCCCTTTATCTCCATATCGTGCCGGTACCTTCTCTTATTATTGTACTCATCTTCTGTAGCCTGACGTTTGAAGCCGGGGTCGTTGTTTGTTTTAAACACCGATGTTGTTTACTGGCTGCAATCGCCTAGAATAGTATGTTGAGCCAGAAAACAGAAACGTCACGCGGCCGTTAAATTCGACGTACACCACGGAACGTGGGTTCATTGAATTTTCGCGGCCGCGTGGCGTTTATGTGGATAGTAAATTGTAAGCAGTATATAATAAACATTCAACGCTTGATGCACGTATAAAGCGCAGGTGCGCTAATGTGACCACTCATGCACCAGGCGTAAGGTTAGCTGAAAAAACGCGGATGATAAGGATATCATCTGCCTTTTCGCGCCGCCAATGTTGAGCCGTTTGCACGACTTGTAACTTTAGCGCACCCCGCACATCTCACGTACTTCATGTCATTCTGAAATTTACTAAATTTACGTAATTCTGAAATTTACTAAATTGGTAGTCAAAGACGCCTAGCAAGTTTCTAATTCGAACCATCTATTTGTATTCAATAACTAAGAGTTAATTGATTTATTATAGTAATTATTTGATTTATCGTGACGATTAGTCTCCTATATTGCCCTTTTGAACGTATAATTAACCGGCACACGTCGCAATAGGGCACCTTTCACGGCGTTAGCTTAAAACAACCTGTTATTTTTAAGATTAAACACCCTGTTTAATGTTTTATATACTTGATGGTTCCCAGGGTCTGTGATTGGAAATGATGTCATAGCTTCGATACGAGTATCTTTCGTAAACTAAGTTATTGAGAACTTCTACCAAAAGAAATGCAACTGCAGTCGTACCGAGAAGCGTGATAAAGTCTTGAGAATCCGGATCAAAGGCCGGAGGCAGGCAGGCGTCCCTTGCCGTCCTACTCAGCTCCCCTGGAAGGAAGGGAACATCAGGATCACCGGTGCTTTTATATGAATTCATATTAACCAACATGCGGTTGGCACTGCGACATCATTCGACATCAGACGTCCTTTCTCTTCTCCTAACAAAGGCAAATGGATTATGAACGGTTATATTTCCAGCAGTATAGGCGACTTATTGAAAGGACAAAATAATAAAAATAACATCTCTAAACTTTTTTCTGTTTATTTGTACTTTCAGAAATTACTTAAGCACCATCGAATGACTTGGTTTTCATGCTTAACTAACCTATGCTGATAAACATGTACATCAAAGCTCGTGGTATCTGCTACAAATACCAAACATTCTAGGGCTTGTTCGATCTTTATGTGTGCATTTTTGTGGCGTAGATTTTTATCTTATTAAAAAAGAACTGATTCGAATATTTACTAAATTAACATTTTTATTTAGTGAATAAATATTTGTAATGTATATTGTCACGAATGACAACTGATGAGGCGTGATAACAAAAGAAACTAAACGTTTAATGGGGCGAACTTGTGCCCAAAAGTAAAAAGGAAACAGAAAGATAATAACAGAGCGTCGCGGGCGTCGAAAGCGGCGAAGCAGCAGGATCGAACGCTGAGGCAAAACTGATTCCGGCTCGCCACGCGGAGCCCCTTATGTACACGCGTGGGCTTCTGGAATAATCGGCGTGGAAAGTTCGACGCGTAGAACATTCGGGCCTAGAATAAACAACAATGTTCTCGAATCCACCAGAACATAAACTGGAAGCATAAATAAAAACCGCGGAACTCCCAGGAATCGAACCCTGGGCCTCCGCACGAAAGTCAAGCGCGGTAACCACTCGGCCACGCACGCACTTGCTTGCTGACGCGCGTGGCATTACTCCCCTTTAAAAAGCCATCGTCTCGATGCCACGCGAAAGCGCAACAAAACAAAGCAGGACAACCAAAAGAATGGGGAAATACGGAGGCTGGCAAAACACAATCCTATCAAGTGTTGCACGAGATCACGGTTCACAGTCTTATCGCGCGTAGTACGGCTTGAGGCGCACGACGTGGACGACTTCGGGTCGTGGAGGGCGGCGTGATGAAGTCCGTGTTCCGTCGGGCATCACCTCGTAGTTCAGATCGCCAAGTCGGCGAAGAACTTTGTAGGGTCCGAAGTAGCGCTTCAGGAGTTTCTCGCTTAGACCGCGTCGTCATATAGAGGTCCAAACCCACACACGGTCTCCGGGCTTGAAGCGAACGTCGATCCGGCGAAGGTTGTACCGGGCAGCGTCGACACGTTGTTGGTCTTGAATTCGGAGTCGGGCGAGCTGGCGGACTTCTTCGGCTCGTTGAGCAACCACCTGGGCGTCGGGTATCCCATCGTCAGCTGGCTCGTGGGGTAGCATTGCGTCGAGCATGGTCGACACTTTTCTGAAATGCACCAGCTGAAACGGTGTTACTCCTGTTGTCTCTTGCACCGCCGTGTTGTAAGCAAATGTGACGTAGGGTAACACCTCGTCCCAAGTCTTATGCTCTACGTCGACATACATTGAGATCATGTCGGCGATGGTTTCGTTCAGCCTTTCTGTTAGTCCATTTGTCTGCGGATGGTACGCAGTGGTTCGACTGTGGCCGGTGCCACTGAGACGAAGGATCTCTTGCGTCAGCTGGGCCATGAACGATGATCCACGGTCGGTAATGAGGACTTCGGGGGCGCCGTGCCGGAGGACAATAGACTCGATGAAAAACTTGGCGACTTCCAGCAGCCGTACCTGATGGAAGGGCTTTCGTCTCGGCGTACCGTGTGAGATAATCTGTGGCGACGATTATCCAGCGGTTTCCCGACGTTGACGGCGGAAAGGGCCAAGTAAGTCCATTCCGATCTGCTGGAACGGCGTAGACGGGGAGCAATCGGATGCAGATGTCCTGGTGGCTTCGTCGGCGGTTTCTTGCGTCGCTGACACTCGTGGCATGATCGAGTGTAGAGGTGAACGGTCTTCGGTAGCCTTGGCCAGTAGTATTTTTCTCGAATCCTGGCGAGCGTCCTGCTGTAGCCGAGGTGCCCAGCCGTTGGGTCGTCGTGACAGGCTTGGAAGATCTCCTCTCTAAGGTCGGCAGGGATTACCAGCAGCCATGGCGAGCTGTTGTCTCCGAAGTTCTCCTTGTAAAGCACACCTTGTCGGAGGACGAAGGTCGGCAGGGCTCTCAAGAAGACACGGGGGATAGTACACCCTCGTCCTTCGAGGTGCTCGATTAAGGCGCGCAACTCAGAATCGTCTCTTTGACGTCGCGCCATGTCGTCGGTGTTGACCGCCCCAAGGAAGCACTCGTCATCATCGTCGTCGATGCTGCCGGAGGATGTCTCGAAAGGGGCTCTGGACAGGCAATCGGCGTCGCTGTGCTTGCGGCCTGACTTGTAGACTACAGTCATGTTGAACTCCTGTAGTCGGAGACTCCATCGAGCGAGTCGTCCTGACGGGTCCTTGAGGTTCGCAAGCCAGCAGAGCGAGTGGTGGTCCGTGACTACACGGAACGGGCTCCCGTACAAGTACGGACGAAACTTCATGATTGCCCAGACGACCGCAAGGCATTCTTTTTCAGTCGTGGAGTAATTTTTCTCCGCTTTGGACAGTGTCCGACTTGCGTAGGCGATAACTCGCTCGGTGCCTTGTTGCACTTGCACCAGTACCGCGCCAAGTCCAGCGTTACTGGCGTCCGTGTGAATTTCGGTTTCCGCATCCTGATCGAAATGTCCAAGAAGAGGAGGAGTCTGCAGTCGTCGCTTCAGCTCGTCGAATGCCTGCTGCTGCTCCTCGGTCCATTCGAACTTCTCGGCGTCCTTCGTGAGGTTTGTGAGCGGTGCGGAAATCCTTGCGAAATCTCGAACGAAGCGGCGATAGTAGGCACATAATCCAAGGAACCTTCGCACGGACTTCTTGTCTCTCGGCGCTGGAAGTGCTGCGACGGCGCGAGTCTTCTCTGGGTCGGGGCGAACGCCTTCGTTACTAACCACGTGACCGAGGAATTTCAGTTCGTCATAGGCGAACCGACACTTTGACGGCTTCGAGGGTGAGTCCGGCGGTCTGTATGGCCTGGAGAACAGCTCGGAGTCGTCGCAAGTGCTCGTCGAAGTCGCCGGAAAACACTACGAAGTCGTCGAGGTAGACGAGACAGCTCTGCCACTTCAGTCCTGCCAGTACGGTGTCCATGACACGCTGGAAAGTTGCTGGCGCCGTGCAAAGTCCGAAGGGCATAACCTTGAACTCGTACAGTCCATCCGGCGTGACGAAAGCTGTCTTCTCTCTGTCCCGTTCGTCGACTTCGATCTGCCAGTAGCCGCTCTTCAGGTCCATCGATGAAAAGTATCGAGAGTGGCGCAGCCGGTCCAAAGTGTCGTCAATGCGGGGGAGTGGATAGACGTCTTTCTTCGTCACCGCGTTCAGCTGTCGGTAGTCCACGCAGAACCTAAGCGTTCCGTCCTTCTTCTTAACCAGTACGACTGGAGAGGCCCACGGACTGCTTGATGGCTGGATTATGTCGTCGTTCAGCATCTCTTGAACTTGCTCCTGGATCACCTCCCTTTCTTTAATGGAGACTCTGTACGGTGATCGATGCACAGGGCGCGCGTCATCCTCGGTAACGATGCGGTGCTTCGCAATGGCTGTTTGGTGCACCTTCGACGACGTAGCAAAGCAGTCGCGGTATTCGGCGAGGAGGTTAATCAGCTGCCGTCGTTTTGGGCCGGAAGCTTAGGTTCGATGTCGAGCTGCGCAGGCGACGTACTGTCTTGCTGAGGTGTCGAGGGTTCGTCAGTAATGGCGGCGATTTTGGCGGAGTTTTGGAGGTCCTCGACGTGGCCAACGGCTGCACCTTTCGTGAGGTGTTGCGTTTCATTCCGAAAGTTCGTCACGAATGCCACAGTGCGGCCATCATGACGTTCCGCTACTCCTCTTGCGACGCCTATTCCTCTTCCTAGGAGCAACTGGAGGCTTCCCTCGATAAGAACTTCGCCGCAGAAAGCTTCTTTGATCCCGACGGGCACGAAAACACTCGACCGCGGCGGTAAGTTCACGTGACTTGCGAGAACTCGGACCGCGGATGATGTCGCTTTGGGTTCCTCCGGTGGTGAAACAGGTTTTCAGTAGTGTCAACCGGTTTGCTCCGAGGTCGATGACGGCGCCATACTCGCAGAGAAAGTCCATTCCGAGGATAACATCCCTCGCACAGTCTTGCAGAACGACGAACTTCACAGGGCACGTCTCACCGTGGATCTCGACGCGAGCAGTGCATCTCCCGACTGGTGTAATGAGGTGTCCTCCGGCGGTTCGTATTTGGGGTCCGTCCCACGGCGTCATGACTTTTCGAAGGTGGCGGGAGAGCCTCCCACTCAAGACTGAGTAGTCTGCTCCGGTGTCCACGAGTGCTGATGCGTCGACGCCGTCGATGACGACGTTTAGGTTGTTGGACACCGTTTCAGGGGCGTCGTTGCGATGCGTAGCGTCGGGAGAGTGGGAGCGCTCCGTCGTTCTTGGAGGCTCTTTACTTCGGTCGTCTTCGGCAACGCCACCTCCAGGCGTGGCCGCACTTAGTTTTCCCGGCGACGCAGGGGAACAGGCTCTCTCGGCGGGGTCGTGGCGCTGGGGACGCTGAACGTCGTGGCGATGGGGAGCGGGCTTCACGGCGGAGAGACGACACTGGGGAGGGCGAGCGTCGGAGCGTACTCCTCGATGTCGCGAGGGCGCTCGTCGTACCTTGGGCGCGGGTCGTTCGGGTGGAACCCGCGCAGCCCCAGTTGTCTGTAGGGGCATCGGCGGTAAATGTGGCCGGCTTCACCGCAGTGATAGCACAACGGGCGTCGATCGGCCGTCCTCTACACGTCGGTTTTCGTGGCGCTGCTGGTTCCGGGTGGCGGTGCGCCCGATCTTCCTGGCGTCGGGAATACTGCGGCGCTGGAGGTTCACGTCGGGGTGGTGCCGCTGACCTGGCGGTGAGCTTGCGGCGGTCGTCGGGCCATGGCGGCGTAGGTCAGCGTCGGTTCTTCGGGTGCGGCCACGGTGACAGGGACATCTGGTTGGATCGCTCGCTGAACCTCGTCTCGGACCACCTCGGCGATGGAGATTGAGGCCGGGCGTTCAGCAGTCGGCAGGAGCTTCTTAAGCTCCTCCCGGACGACGTCACGGATGATGTCGCGAAGGCCGGGGATGCTTGGACTGCCGTCGTAGCCCGATGCAGGAGCAGCAGCTACGCTCGAGTGCCGATGGTAGTGGCTGGCTCTTGCGAAGAGGGCACGTTCCATGTTCGTGGCCTCCGTGACGAAATCTTCGACAGTCGATGGGGGTTCCGAACAAGACCACCGAAGATGTCGTCCTTTACACCTCGGATTAGTATCCACAGCTTCTTTTCGTCGGTGGCTTGAGGGTCGGCGCGAGCGACTAGGCGCAAAACATCCGCGACGAAGCTGGTGATGCTTTCATTCGGGCCTTGGGTCCTTGTTAGAAGGATATCTTCGGCCTCTCTCGCAGTCGGTGTTGGCAGGCAAACGTCTTCTTCAGTTCTTGCTTGCACACCTCCCACGACGTCAAAGAAGCATCGTGGTTTTCCAGCCAGTGCCTCGCAGTCCCTTCCAGCGAAAATTGAAGGTTCTGCAAGCAGTGCTCAGCTGACCAGTCGTTATTGGCGGGCCACACGTTCATAGTGTTGCAGCCAGTCCTCGATGTCCTCGTGGGCGTCTCCGTGGAAAGGCGTCGGAGTTCTGGGGGCCACGGGTAGGTATACAACGGCAGGAGCGGCCGGGGTCTGGGCCTGGTCGGCCATCGTCGTCGTTCTTGTTGGCCTGGTCCTAGGTGGCAAGGGTCCTAACTCCGGGGGTAGGCCAGGGTTCCGGCGACTTGATCGGACTCGGTCTGGTCTTCGTTGGGTTCTTGGGGGCTTGTGTTCAGACTTGCGCTGTCGGAACTCGGAGGTACGCGGCGGGGCATGCGTGACTGCCCGCACCCTCCACCAAAATGTCACGAATGACAACTGATGAGGCGGTGATAACAAAAGAAACTAAACGTTTAATGGGGCGAACTTGTGCCCAAAAGTAAAAAGGAAAAAAGAAAGATAATAACAGAGCGTCGCGGGCATCGAAAGCGGCGAAGCAGCAGGATCGAACGCTGAGGCGAAACTGACCCCGGCTCGCCACGCGGAGCACCTTATGTACACTCTCCGGCAATATGAAAGACCCACTGGGAGCCGCGTGGCCGAGGCGGTGGCTGGCGGGGGCGCTGCGGGTGCTCCGGGCAATCCCGTTCTTCTTTGAGGGAAGGACGCTCACTCGAGGCTCGGCGCAAGCGCAACGCGCTTATCAGATTGTGCTGAGCCCCGAGTAGAGCCGTCCCCTCCCCTCGAAGCAGAATGGCACCTTGGAGCGCTCGCTGCGCCGCCGCCAGCCGCCGCCTCGGCCACGCACGCTCCCAGTGGGTCTTTCGTCGCCGCCGGAGACTGCACCGCGCGTGGGCTTCTGGAATAATCGGCGTGGAAGGTTCGACGCGTAGAACATTCGGGCCTAGAATAAACAACAATGTTCTCGAATCCACCAGAATATAAACTGGAAGCATAAATAAAATCCGCGGAACTCCCAGGAATCGAACCCTGGGCCTCCGCACGAAAGTCAAGCGCGGTAACCACTCGGCCACGCACGCACTTGCTTGCTGACGCGCGTGGCAAAATTCAATTGTTTGGAAAAAAACGTATATGTTATCTAGCATACACTACAATCAAGTCATTCAAGCATGGCTATCTTTCGGTAGCTGAGGAAGTGCAGCTGAGTTCCTCTTGTAAAGTGAACTTTAACGAGGATTCGCTTTCTTATTTTTTTACACATAAATATTGTAAACCTACGTCTCAAGGTAATTGCACAACAGGTTGAAACATAAGTATACTTAGGCAGCTGCACTAAAACTAGCACTCCTAAAAAATGTGTACTTAGAGAACTGCACTCTAGTTATCACTTGGGACAAACGAGAAACTACATAATTGCACTATGGTTATCACTTCGGACAAACAGGAAACTACAGAATTGCAACAAAGTTAACACTTGTAAAAAATATGTGAACACAATAGAAAAAAGCGTAACACAATAATAGCAGCTTATTTTCACTCACATTAAAAGAGCAATCTCTCAAAAATTAGCACAAGTAGTATATACTCAAACTCATGTCCTGTCTCTAATCACTGAATGTTACTCCGCTCCAGTATTCTACCCGCACCAAAGTTTCGTAAATATTTTCAATCAATTTTCTATATCAGAAAACGAATCTTCTTCAATTATTTTCTTCTGGTATAAGTGCGGTCATAATAACCTAAATGTGATGGTCCATTGTAATTTATTTTAAGAACAGAAAGTACCAGTGTGTGACTATGTTAAAAAAATAATGAACGTCTAGATACTATTATAATATTTCGTTCATATCAAATGTGCAGCCACAATGAGAAATGCACCCTGTGTCATTAGTTGTGTCGTCTGTTTGCTTTATAACAATTACAGTGGATACTGAATACGTTTCCCGGGACATGTTTGGAATAAGGCTCATCTGCCACAAAAATCAAAGTTTATTTCTTCTTTGAAGCATCGGGTGCAATGTCTGACCGCTTTTATGAAACGTTTTTCCGGCACCGTTAGCTAACATTAATTTATTCGGCCAGCAAACGCATCAGCTCGGAAGGTGATCAAACTAAACACAGTTTTCAAGAAGGCACGCAGTAACTTAGATGATATAGTGAGGGTGCAGGCGAGCTAGTGAATTTTATTCGTGTTAAATAAACGTGAGACTGACACCGTCCTGTCCTTTTCTGCTCCTTCGACTTATGTGTTAATTTCTGCCCCAGTTTCAGGTTTATTCAACATGGTTATCAATTACTTGTTGGCGACCTTCAACATCGAGACTTTGTTTTTACAAAAAATGTGTTTGTGAACAGACAGGGCTAGACACCCTTCGGTCGGGTTGTTCAATCGCTATTTTTGTAATGCTGGCATGCAGTATTCATTTCTTGTTAGCTGTGTGCGAGCAATGGCTCTCTGAAGAAAAAACTAAATTTTCCTTATTGACACTTTTAACCAACCACCAGCGAAAAAAACACTCTCCAAAACACGGGATTTTCAATACAAGGTTATACTATCATTGTCAGCTTAAGAAAGGACAAAAGGCAAATTATGATGTGTAGCAAGATTCTCATTATCGCGCCGCAGCTCTCCGATCAGGAAACCGCAGACAGAAATCAGAAAGCAAGAAGACTGAACTTAATAAATCTTTCCCTGCATTTTTTAGGCTATCAGTTACGAAACAACAATGACTACTCACCCATTTGCACCTCGAGAACGTGGGAGTCCCTGCGATGTATCGCAACGCAGACGTATCCGTTGTTGCTGGAAAATAGCGCGACGCAAAAAATACTTTCAGAAGCATATATCGACAAATAAAATATCACACCACAGCCCTATTCAGTTATGAAGTTAGGCGATCAGCTTTCGGGTGTTGCAACACTTAGCGTAGGCGCTAAATCCCCCTGAAAGTTTTCATATAATCATATTGTATATTCGTGTCATCGGAAGCTGCCGAAATCTAAAGGCCCGCATGGCGACATTAATCGTCATGCCTTCGCGCGTATGTATATACTTAGAATTGTTTAGCGTTTTGTAAATTGAGGAGTGAACTAGCATAGTCCAACGACAAGTTCTAAATCTTAGATTAAACTAAAAAAGAAAAAAAATATTTTAAAATTGTGTTGGCAGTTTTGAAGTAAATATTTGGCCATCTCATAGTCAAACTCCTGCCCTAATATCCGCCATGGAGGAAAAGGTTACTACGAAAAAAATCACTAAGATTATTTCTAGCGCCTAGTTTAAAACATATATATTACATTAAAAAGAAACACGTAAGATATCAGGAGTCTTTTCATCATTCGTCATATCTGGTACGCCGTTCACGGTGAACCAGATACGACGAAGATGAACAACCACAATGATCGACGATGACTATGAATGAGTTCTGCATACGTGAGACAATGACGAACGATTACAACGATAACTTACAGCGACTTTTTTTCTAATCCTGCCGGTTTACCATGCGGCATAGATTTAAAGGTAAAAGTGTATTCCCGTTTCCTGAGAGGAGTTCAGAAGGGAACGGTGCGAGACAGTCGATTAGGATGGAGGCCCACCCCGCTAAGATGGTAACGACGCGTAGCTAAGAAGGCCCAGGCACGCCTAAAGAAAGTGTTCGAGATCAGCCTCCAGGACAGGGGCGAGAAAAAAGGGGCAGCAGTTGGATGTCGTGATATGACCCCAACTGGCGCAGACAGCCGGTGTGATCGTTGCGTCCCCATGAACTCTTCGGAGAGAAACCTCTTCTAGGCGGGCAAGACCTCCAGGGACGTTGGAACCAAACGGAGGGATAAGAACTCGTGTAGTGCGCTGCAAATTCTCCTTGTGAATGACCAGACTACCCGGGGCCGGCAACTCAAAAGAAGCGGGTAGACTACCGTTTAAAAAGGGCAGGCAGCGTCTTCCTCGGCAAGAGCGTGAACACTAGAGTGGCGAATCCAGCAGTCTTGTACAAACCACGAGCACTCGGCCCCAAACCGATGGAAGTCCGACGCTGCATACTGGCAGGGTGGTCAATATGACGTAGGGCAAGGACAGCCTGCATCGAGACGGTGTAAAAAGGAACACGAGGAGAGCGAAGACGACCAATACAAGGCCAAGGAGTGGCACAGATGGATTCATATGATGTACCAAGGCAGCCGCCGCTAGAACTGTGCCAAGCTTCAAGACCAGAGCTTGACGTCGTTGATAAATCAATTCGTCCAATGTGATTCACTTTCACTTCAGCTTGAAACTTAGGGATCGGTCTTAACCGGGCGAGGCACGTAATGACCGGAATGGCTTCCCGATAAAAAGGTTGCAATTGGGCCTATTGGGCCTTGGTGACATGCTCAATCTCTGCCTGGTAAAGAAGACAAGGCTGGAATATCGGGCAAACAACCATCGAGGCAAAAGGAATTGCCCCCCCCCCCCCCCCAAGACAGTTGAGAGATATGGCGAAACAGGTAAGCATGCTGGAAGCTGATTTTCGGGCGGCGCGGAGCCATGGCGACGCTGAGTCGTAGTCATGTCCTCACCGAGCACGCCGATTGTAGACATATTCGTCAGGCGTTGACCGGCGACGGTAAGTTCGAGGAAAGTCTTTTGGAGAGTTGCGGCGGCCCTAACTGTTAGGAATGGACAGGTAGGCCGTCTTTTCAGATGTGAAAATGAGCCCCATCAAATAGCACTAGGTTATAGTAGCATCCAGCACAACCTTCAGGCCCCCTGTTTGACATTCCAGTGAAGAGGGAGTGGTCCATACTGTAACATCATCCGTGTATATTAGAAAGCAGTCATCTGGGTCATCCTAGAGGTCCCAAGCGAATTGGTAGGAGTACTTTATTGAAAAGCAGCGGGGCAAGGGAAGTGCATTGTGGCACCCCCGCTTTAGTGTAAGGTGTCCAACGCTGGCCCCGCCTAGGCACATAGAAAGAAACGATATTGAAGAAAAGAGTGGATGAAGGAGCAAATCCGGCATGGTAGCCACCCAAGAATGAAAAGCATAGCCGCGTGGCTCACGTTATCGTAAGCCCGGTGTACATCCATGTTGAGTAGCGTGCGCACATGGTGGGAGCGGCCACCGATGAGCACCGCAGATGAAAGATCGTCCGAGCCGTCCGCAGTACCCATGCGAGGCCGGACTCCACAGTGCTTGACCCACCAACCGAGGCGCGTGGCCATCATGCATTCAAGTAGCTTGCACAAAGTCGAGGTAACCACGACAAATGAGTGCTAGGAAGACTGCCAAATTGCAAATGGCATAGGCGAATCACTACTGCATATGAACACTACAGTGATATTGAACGACAGCGGCTACTAATGGCTAATATAAATGAAGAAAACGCAAAATGACCACCGGCAAACACAGACGGCAACAACGACGGCGAATGACTTTCGAAGACGGCGAATGACGGCTGCGAAACACCAATATTGATTATGAGTTCAAGTGCGGACGACGATAGAAGGCAGACAACGAACGACGGCGAATGTCATAGTGACGGCGACTACGAACAATCACAGCAAATGACGAATACAGAGAAAGACGACAACTGACGACCGATGATGGAGGATATAAAATGACAACAAATCCAACGACTAACAGCGACTACGAAGGACTACGAATAATGGCAATAGGTGACGACCAACGACTACGAGCGACGTACGACGATCACGAACGCCGACAAAGAGCGACGCTCTCTAAATAGACCAATACGAACGACATCGAGTGAAGACCAGAAATGACCATAACGAATGACGGCGATTGACGACCAACGGCAAAAAACGATGACGGCCATTCGATGGTGATACACGAACAGAGTGAGCGCAGATCGACCATATACAACGACGTGAGCACAGAAAGCAAGCGGTGCCGACAGCGAATGACCAAATCAAATAACGACCCACGAGCGGCGACGACGACTGATGGCTGACGACAAACGACGTCGACTACAAAATGACCATTACGACAAATGCCGACTACGATTGAAGGAAACAAAGGACCACCGAAGGCGAACGACGAAGACGAACAGCGACGACGGACGACAGTGACGAATGACACACGACGAAGACGAACGACGAACGACGAACGATGACTACGAATCACCACCGCACGTGGCGGCTACGATTGACGGTACAACGAACGACAGTCGACGACGGGGAGCATACGACCTCGAGAGACATCATCAACATGTGACGATGACTACCACAGTAAATAATTACAACGACTGAAAAATGAAAATCACGACAACGAATGACGATGTACGAAAACTGTGATAAACCTATTCTGATGGCGTTGCAGGCGGACCGCAATAATGACTAAAAGTGATTATAATGCCGTCTTAGTTGTTTCTGATTAAACCATGTGGCAGCCGCCCAATTTAATCAATTGCTGTCTGTTTTGTTAAGCGCACAGTTTATGCTTCCGAAACGGGGCGAGTAACGCCGCAAGTGTTACACTAATCTTGAGTCGACTCAGAAAACATTTGATCTCGCACTCCCTTATACTTGTCTGAATAATGTTTAAGGCCTGCCTGTGTGTACTCATTTGATGCAGTAAACTTCGCGACTCTGGGTAGCGTGTTGACAGATCCTGAACGTCCGAGAATTCCGAAATAAATACCTTCCCACACCCGATTGGTCACACAAGGGTACACTGACGGAGCCAGTGAACTATGGACCGTTTTATCGAGGGTAGCGCCATTTTCAGAGCGAGAGAGAATAATGCAAAGGGCTACTGGCGCTTTCGCCTTTGCTGGTGCGTTAGAAAGTGTGAAAGTCCCGGATGAGAGGCCTCGCCGGTGTTGGGTGTATGCATTGCCTGAACTTCGAGCTTTCTTCTTTGTTTTAAATTCCCAAACTTAATTCGAGCTACGAGCTTCGATGGCAACAGTCCCCCCGGTCATCGGGAGGCCATTGCTTGGTTAATGGGTGTACGAGTAACGACACAAAACGTCGAATACTGTCCGAAGCTTGCACAAAATCCGGCAAGTGCGGCTGCAATGTCTTTAAGCTCCATCGCCTTCCACATGACCCCGATCTCCGGCGGCAGTGAGTTCCTTCCGTAAACCGAAAAGACTTTTCCCCAACGCCATCCTCTTGACTGTGCTCGGAACATTTTTGTGAATGGAGCGCGCACCGAACGCTGTACCGCCGATGAAAAAAGGGTACGCTCGCAAGGTGCGTGCAAGTTTTCTCGTGGTAATTGCTTTATACCTTGTAACCTTTTGCAACGGAATTTGTTAATATTGATATTGCCGCGCGCGCAGGTTGCCAAGTAGGCAGCCGCGCGTGGCCTAACGGTTATAGCGCCGGCCTCCCACGCGAAAAGCCAGGGTTCGATTCCTGGCCGCGGGGACGCCTTTTTCGTTGACATCTAATGTAACGTTCTGGTAAATTCGAGAACCGTGTTGCTTGTTCGAGGTCAGAAAGTTCTACACGCCGAACCTTCTGGGCCGATTATTCCAGAAGCCCACGCATGTACAGTCGGGGACAAAAGTCCCCAGGACGTGCGAGCTGCGGCTGAAACGCATTGCTCTGCCATCTGCCGGCGGGTCGCCTGGTTTCGAGATCACACAAAAGCGCATGCGCGTCCCACTCTGCCTGCAAACATGTGTGTTTTCCTGCTCTTCTGCGGCACAGCGCCTAACTCGGAATCGGGCGCGTGGTACCGCCTCAAAGATAGCGCTGGCGGCTGACGAGCGTCTGCTACACATTCCGAAGCTCGAGATACCGCCTGGGGCATTGCGTCGCTTTTCGCCGTGTCAGCGCACCTTGCTTTATAACCAGTTCAGATTATCGCTCAGTTGAGCTGCCGTGACGTCTTGCTTTAGAGGTGCCACGTCAGTAAGCGCTATCTCCGAGGCGGTACACGCGCCCGATTCCGAGTTAGGCGCCGCGCCGCAGAAGAGCGGGAAAGCGCACATGTTGGCAGTCACAGTAGGACGCGCATGCGCTTTTTGTGATCTCGAAACCAGGCGACCCGCCGGCAGATGGCAGAGCAATGCGTTTCAGTCGCAGCTCGCGTGTCCTGGAGACTTTTGTCCCCGACTGTACATAAGGGGCTCCGCGTGGCGAGCCGCAGTCAGTTTTCGCCCCAGCGTTCGATCCTGCTGCTTCGACGCCCGCGA